>JAWZTI010000144.1:0-51409 GCA_039880955.1 Chlamydomonas urium | reverse complement strand
GCACATGCACCGCCGCGAGTGCGTGCACCGCGACCTCACCTCCTACAACTGCCTGCTCAAGCAAGTGGACGGCAGGCTGGTGGCCAAGGTGAGGCCAGGGCAGGGTCAGGGGATGGGAAATTTGTACTGTCGAGTCATCTGCGTTGTCGCCCAAGGGGTGTTGCATCTGCCCAGGCTGGGAAGGGAACCGAGGTTCAGAGGGTCAGCAGCTGGGGGCCTACGCCAGTTGCAATGCAGGAATGTAGGGTGAGGGCAGAGGAACGCAAAGCAGGGAGCCACGAGTCCAGGCCCCTGCGGCTTCACCACTTTTGGAGTTCTGCTTGTCCGCAGTTCCTGCCCCGTGTGGTTTGGCGCACTGTGCTTTGCATGTGTCTTTGTTCCCAATCACCCTTTTCCACACCCTTCCCCCTCATTTCGCTCTTCCCTCACCTGCTCCCATTTCCCACGCATTGCTCGCTCAGCTGTGCGACTTCAACTACAGCCAGGAGCTGGCGCAGGGCAAGCAGCTGGTCAAGAGCCAGCGCTATGCAAACTCGCCCAAGTGGCAGTCGCCCGAGGTGCTGAAGGGCGGCTGCTACAGCCATGCGACCGACACCTTCAGTCTGGGCGTGATTTTGTGGGAGATTGTGACGCTGGAGCAGCCCTGGAAGTTCACATGCGCGCCGTCGCTGCCGCAGAGGGGGGTGGTGGCGGCGATGGCGCTGCACGACACGCGCGTGTCGGAGGAGGTGCGCGGGGTAATTGGGTGTCCAGGGGGCAGGGACAGGATGCAGCAGGCTAATGCAGGGGGCTAGGGGCGAGGGGCCGAGTGTGGAAGACTGCAGGGCTGGACGGGTTTGAGCCGCTTGAGGGTGGACAAGGGTGACGGGCACGAGCGAGGTGAAGGGATGGGCGAAAGCGCCAGTAGCACTGCACGTTATGCCGCAAGAGCGCCCTCTCAATGTCGCTGATCTGCGCCTGCACCCCGCATGCTGAACACATGCGCATGTGTATTGGGTTTGCCACCTGCTTGCTCACTTCCAGCACGTATGCATGCCCTGCAGACCTGTTCTAACATATGCCTAACCTCCTCACCTCCGCCTCCCCCCTCCCCAACCTCAACCCCCCCTTGGTGCAGGTTGCTAACGGCAGCCGCCTTTCGTTGCCTGATGTTGCGAGCCTGCAGCCTGCTCTGGATGCTAAGATCGCTCACAGCCTGTTCGACCTCATCCACAGCTGCTGGCATGACAACCCCGCGGACCGTCCTTCCATGCGGGACCTGGCGCGCAACCTCAAGCTGCTGCTGGCCAAAGTGCAAGCGTGGGAGCACGCACAGGGGCAAGGGCAGGGGAGCCAGGGGCAGGGAGCACAAGGGCAAGGGGCACGAGGACATGGGGCACAGGCACAGGTGCAGTCGCAGGGGACACCAAGCACTGCACAAGGTGCCTGCGCTGAGGTTGATAGCGCAAAGGGTGCAGCGAGCTGACCAGCAACAGGCGCGGACAGCCAGTGACAATGGCTGCGATAGTAAGTCACTATTAGTAACATGGACGGCTGCATGAGAACATGATTGCACAGTACACACTCGCCCTGACGTCTAGATTGAGGTCTTGCCGCAGTTGTTGAGCAGAAGCACTTGGCCTGCGAAGGGTCGTAAAGTATGTGCTATGCAGGCTCTGTATACGCGAAGCCCAGGGCGTTGAACCCACGTGGCCGTGCCCATGGGATGTTGAGCGTGCAAGCACTTGGATGCCACCTGTGAACAGAAACAAGAAGCTGCTCTTGTACAGGCTACGGCTACATAGACGAACCTGATGCTGGGCATCAAGCAGCGGGTGTTGGGGGTCTGACAGGTGCAATGATTATGTACATATCAAGTGCGTAGTTTGTAAGATGGTGTGACGCTTAGTGCATCCGCTTTGATGAGTTAGCTACTGCTGGTGTTGGTGATGACCTTGAACCATGTGTGTCTAGCCTCTAGCCCCACCTTGATCCAAAGTTTTGCACATCTTTCATGCCATGCATCCAATACATGTGTGTCTGCATGTTGGTCGGTTTGACCCAGTTATCACAGTATGGACTGCGGTCCAGGCTGTAAACACGTTTGTTGCAGCTGGTTCATTAGCTGCAGCTCTCTGCTGCTTGCAGGGCGCATGTACACCACCTCGGCACGCTGCAACACAGGCTTGATGAGCTGTCAGGCAAATGCACAGTGCTTGCGGCATCCTGCAACCTCTGCTGTCTTTCTGTAACACAGCGCAAGGTGACCTGTGGGCACAAAAGGCTAGCAGGCATTGTCCCTGCAACACTCTACCCATGTGCTTTAATTTATGCAATGGCAAGGTTCGGCAGTCACAATAAAACACATTGTCAACCAACGAGCCAGTCCGCACGCAGTCATGCGCGCAGCACAAGCTGCGGCTACTCCTGCTTGGCCTTGCCTGTCCCAATTGTGGGCGCAGGCAGCAGGCCCAGCTGCTTGAGGCGCTTGCGGTGCACCAGGTAGCCCTTGGCAGGCGGCTTCTTGGCCGGGAACAGCCCGCGCATGGTGTGCTCCAGCAGGTAGTTGATGCCAAAGGCCCCAAGGCACAGCACCACCAGCTGCCAGCGGATGTGGGAGGGGATCTCCACCAGACCAAACATCTCGCCCAGGCCTGCGGCAGAGGAGTGGGCATGTGCAGTGGACTTGTGGGTGTGCAGCCACGGGTCGGGCCGCCAGCAAAGTGGGCGTGGTCAACTGCTTTGATACGGATGAGCACTGGTGAGGCAGCAGGTTGAAGGACTGGTGGAACCTGTGTCGCCCTCCATACACGACTCCTAAATCATCCGCCACAATACAAGCCTGGTTCACCCCGCTCCCACCCATCTTCTCTGCCATGCTGCTGCCCCCTGTGCATAGTGCCTTCAAATGCGGGTCAGGCCCTGGCCACCCATGATACGCCCACCTGGCACGATGTCAAAGGTGATGACTCCCAGGAACACAAACATGTAGACGAGGCAGGCATACATGCCCTTGTTCTCTGTGATGGAGCTGTTGAAGGGGTGGCCCACATAGTTGACGCCAAAGGTAGACAGCTGCAAACACGCAGTGAGGAGGGGTGTGGGGTGCACAGATGCTGGGCAAGGGGTGGGGTGCATTTGCTGGGGTAGGGACACTGGTGGTGATAATGTTCTGAAAGGAGCACCGGCAGTGCATGGGCCAGACTACAGACTACAGCCAAGTGACAGCAGGAGGCCGCACATGTTGCATGGTCGTCTGTCACGACAGTGGCGTTGTTCCCGACTGTCTCTCCTCCCCGTACGCCTGTCCCTTCTTGACCCCCCGGCCAAGTGCACACATGACGAGCTGCCTGCTCCGTCCCTTTGGTCCCTGCGCCTGCCTCATGTTTGTCCCTTACTGCATGTTGGTAGCTTGTCGCCCTGCTCACCTGCACCCCTCCTGCCCATTGACCCCCTTGCCCCCTGAGATCCCCACCAAAATGCTCCACATCCTGCTTGCCCTCCCTCCCTCCGCTGCACCAGCACTGCCGCCCCCACTCCCTCCTCTGCCCGCCCTCCCCTCCCTCCCCTGTCCCACCTGCACTGCCGCCTCCACCAGGTAGCACACGCTGTTCACCAGGTTGGGCTTGAACTCGCTTTCAGTGCTCAGGCGGTCAGAGGGGGGCATCTCACGCAGTGCCACGTTGTACATGTACACCAACACTGACAGCTGAACACTGCAAAGATGAGGGAGGGCAGGGCATGTGGTTTGAGGGACGGGGAGGCAGGAGGGGGATGAACGGCAGCACTGACAGCTGCACACTGCAAACAGGGGAGGAGCGAGGGCGACATGTGATGAGAGGGAGAAACATGTGGTTCCACAGAGGGGGGAGGAGGGAGGATGAGCAGGGTGAGCCGTTACACGTGGTGGGTGGGGGCCAGGGGTCCAAGCAGGCAGGATGCAACAAGGCGGGCACCAAGCAGGGAAGTACAGCGGGTGGGGAAACGGTTGAAGCATAGCAGCTGGCACCTGGCAGCAAGAGGGTGGCCGGAAAGCTTCGGCAGCTTGAATCACACAAAGCAACGAGACCAGGTGTCCAGGTGGAATCAACGACACGCAGCCCCTGCTTTTTATCCTATCATGCGGCCCTCACGCTGTTTCTTGATGCTGTCAGCAAGCGCGGGTATCCCAGTAGGCACCTGAGCGCAATTTCTTAGGCCAACGCGCAAGAAGCTCTGCTGCGGCTGTCGCTGCTACCTGAGACGCCGATTCGCCCCTCTCGCCGCCCCACTCACGCGAACTGCCCCAGCAGCGAGATGAAGAAGTAGGGGTTGAAGATGGTGGGATGGGGGCGCGTGGGGGACAGCTTGTCCAGGGGCTTGGCCTGGAGAAAGGACAGGGGTGGACACACAGCAGGACAGGGGGCAGGGTCAGGGACATTCAGGCTGGGATACAAATTGCAAGGCAGGAGAATGGCGCCCAGGTAATGACTACTGGTGACTTCACAGGGGGGAGGCAGGGGCAGCAACGGTGGGTGCAAAGCCTTTGAGGGCTGCCTGCAACAGTGTATCTGGCAGTCTTTCGCCAGCTGTTACAGGAAAACATGTCCCATGCCAGCACTCAACACCCTGCAGCCCGTTCCCCTGCCCAGAAGGTGCGGTGATGGGCTCGCAGCTACCGGCCCCGTGTGGTGCTCAAGCCAAAGGCTGCACCTTACCTGGCTGATGAAAAAAAACATGCCTGCAGTCAGCACGCCGTTGAGTGTGGCCTGCGCGTCTGACAGCTTCACACCCTGCATCAGTAGCATGAGCATGAAGCAGCATGAGCATCAGCTCCAGCATCAGCCTGCAAACCTGCATCAAACTCATCGCCATCAGCAGTAACAGCAGCGACTTATGCTCCTGCTTGACGGAGCCTTCCTCAATGCTACTTTGCTAGGTGCCACATCACAGCGCTGTGTCTGCATTGCCCGATGATTCATTGCCAAATTGCAATCCGCTTCATCATTTGCGCTGTGCTTTTCCGGCGTTTCCATGCTCTCCTCACCACCATCATGCCCTTCCCTTGTCTGGCCCCCCATTCCTTGCCCACCTCAACCTGCACCGCTCCTTCCTGACCCCCGCCTTACCCCCTTCCCCCTGCATTCACCTGCAGGTACATGACTGACAGTGCGTAGGCAGTGGACAGACACAGCAGCCCTAGGATCTTGAACATCTGCACCGTCGTCACCAGGGTGCAGCGGCCCTGCTTCAGGATGTCGGTGCAGGGCTGCACGGACATGGCCTTGGCGGTAAAGGGGGAGGCCATGGAGGCATCGCCTGAGGCAGGGAAAGAGTGTGGGGAGGTGAAGGGTGTGGAAAGGAGGAGCAGGGCTGGCAAGCTGACCCCCCCCCCGACATACTCACCTGGTTTGACCATGGGCATGTCCCCCATGTCTGCAGCCATGCCCCCCTTGGCCTCCATCTCGTCCAGCCATGTGGCCATGCGCTGCATGGCGGGGGTCACCGCCTTGCCCTGGGCCCTCAGGTCCTCCAACATCTGAGCGCCCTTGCCCTTCCTGTCATGCAGAGAGTTTGGGGGTTGGGGAGGTTGGGAGGTTGGGAGGGGTGGGAGGGGTGTCGGGGTGAAAGGATACAAAGGGATGATAACAGGAGGGCGCCGGACAGGGAGCAGACTGGGAGTGAGGAGAGTGGACAGCAATGCAAGCAGTACCGCTCAACATGCTGCCTTCACTCTGGCCACCATGACAAACATCAACTCCGTCCTCCCCCCCCCGGTACAAGCACTGACTTGGGTCCGTCCGTTGGCTTGATTGCCGCGGTACCGTTGCTGCTGCCGGGCCCCGCCTCCGTCTGCGCCTGCACCTGCGCTCCCGCCGCCTTTTCCTTGTCTGCCTTGTCCTTGTCCGCCTTCTCCTTCATCATCTGAGGCAGGCGGCAATCACAAGGGCAGCACACAGTGTCGCATGATCAGCGAAACCAGGTCGTTGTGATCAGATTCCAAAACAAAACCAGCAAGGGTGGTCATGCAACACATTGCCCACCTCAAGCTCTTGTGTGACCCTTTGAGAAGGTTCAACCCAATTCATCTGTCAAGCCGACCCACACTCCTGTCAGGCGAGGCCTGAGAGCATGTCCCCTGCTTCAGCATAACCCACCCTCCTCTCCCCAAATTTCACTCTGCCTCCCCGTCCCCCTGCCTCAACCTGCTTCCCCCCCCCCGTCCCCTGCCCCCGCACCTTCTGTGCTGACTCAGACGCTGACAGCAGCGCCACACCCACATGTGCCGCCTTGAGGCCGCCCACGTCATTCGTGCCGTCACCACACATCAGAGTGATCCTGCCCGCCGCCTTGAGTGTGACCAGCACCAGCTCCTTCTGCTCTGGTGACACGCGCGCAAATACCTGGGAGCAGCGGTACAACGGGAGCGAGCAAGGGGACAAGACGGAGGAGGGTGAGCAGGTAGACCTTGCATGGAGGCTAGGCCACGTAGGCATATAAGCAGACCTTCACAACTGACCACCGCCCTGTGGTCCTTGCTCTGGCTCCGCCCTAACCACTCATGACTGACCTGCAGCTTTGGGATCACTGTCGGTGCAATGCCGACGCCCTCCAAGCAGTAGCCCAGCATACCACCCGCACCTCCCATGCTGCCTGCCTCCCTCACTTCCCCCATTTAACTGACCTGCACCATGGGGATCACTGTAGGTGCCATGCCGATACTCTCCAAGTAGCCCAGCGCCTCTCCACTGACGGCCAGGTCGAAACGGCTGGCTACCTTCAGCAGATCATCTAGGGATCTACTGAAGGGGATGCGAATCGTCTCATCGGGGC
Source organism: Chlamydomonas urium (assembly GCA_039880955.1). NCBI lineage: Eukaryota > Viridiplantae > Chlorophyta > Chlorophyceae > Chlamydomonadales > Chlamydomonadaceae > Chlamydomonas > Chlamydomonas urium. The sequence continues at coordinate 44,617 of JAWZTI010000144.1, read as the reverse complement.
TCACCCACTCGTATTCGCTGTCGTGGTGCACGCGGGGCCCGCCCTAGACGGAAGTCACAGGATGAGGGGATGGGCAGGGGATGTGTTGCTGGGAAAAACTGCAGGAGGTGTGAGTTGGAAGATAGCAAGGCGACAACCCATGTGGGTTGTCAGCTGAGTGAGCTGAGTGATAATAATACTGGATGCACATGACATTGTGGGGAACTTGAGGTGTCGGCCGCAACAACAAGCTGTGTTCGCTGATAGAGCGTTCACTGTATGTTCACTCATCAACTGGTGCGCCTGCCTGGTACCTGCGCCGTGTTTGCCCCTTGCTCCTCTACCCCTTTCCCTTCTGCCCCCTTCTCCTTCGCCCCTCCTCCCCGCTGCCCTGGGCCTTACCTTGTCCATGCCGTGCACCTGGCCCTTCTCCTCCTCACGGTGGCTCAGCATCACCACGTCCCGTGTCACAATGTGAACCTGCACAGCGATGGCATCAGCATGCACAGTGCCGCTTCGAGGCCATGGTGTTCATTGGAAATGCGGCTCAAGTAGTAGCTGGCAACATGTAGCAACACAAGAAGTTAGTTGGCCCATGCATCGATATAAAATGTGCAAGAACACTGTGCGTTTCTCAGGTCTGTTGCTGAGCCGCCCTCAACAGCCCCCTGCTGACAAGCTGCACTGACACATACCCTGGCTGCGCCCTGGCTGCATCTGCCAAGGTTCCGTGTGCGCCTTAACTACCTCGCCCACCTTGCTGGCGGCGAAGCAGGCCGTGAGGGGCGCGTCTCCAGTGATCATTACCAGCTGGTGGCTAGAGTCCGCCAGGGCCTTGAGGGCAGGCTCACTCTCAGGCTTCAGGGGACACTGTAGCGGAGGCGCAGGGAAGGGAATGCAGTGAGCACGAGTGGCTGTCATCACTCAGGGCGAAAAGGGAAAGGCTTCAGGGGACACTGCGGAAAAGGAACAGGGGGAGGGAGAACAACCATCACTCAGGGCGAACATGTACAGGCATGCCTGTGTGATGGAAGGGGCAGGCGCAGTCCCAATCTGCAAAAGGCATTAAGGAGACACTTTGAAGGCGGCAAAACAAGAGAGCACCAGAAAGAGGGGTCAGGCAAGGCCTGGGTCACCCCCACCCCACAAGCAACACCAGTTCACACCTCACACTCACCTGGAACACTGCGAAGCCAACCCAGGTCATGCCATCCTCCACTTCCGCACGCGCCATGGCCTTGAGTGCGGCGGTGTCAGCGCCAGCCTCTGCAACTAGGGTTTTGGAGGCCAGCGCGATGACGCGCGCGCCCTGTGCCGCGTAGGACTTGTACATCGTGTCATATTCCTGGGGTGCACCCACTGCATGCAGCAGGGTGAATGTGGGGAGGCACAGGCGGGGCGGTGAAAGGCGCGTTGCAACAGAGCTGTTGGATACCAACGACAGTCACAAACAAGGGGTCAGAAATATACCCTGTGAGCCGCTCGTATGGCTTGTGAAAGGTGCTGTAGTTGCAACACGCACCCCACTGGCGGCAGAAGAGGAGGAGGCACAGACAGGCCAGCGGGCTTGGCAGAATAAGCGCAAAGCCTTGCCTGCTGTGTTAACGTGCGCTGTGTGCTCATGACCCAACGTTCATATTATCAATTTCTCGTGCGCACAGCAGAATCATACAGCATTTGCAAGCGCCCCCTCTCCCTGCAGCTCTTTCCCTTTCAGCCCCTGCACTCCTCCCCTCTCTACAAGCCACCAATCATCTCAGGAACTGCTTCACCGCTTCTCATAGCTACCCGTACGGGGTTGGCCTCCATCTCCGCTCCTTACCTGCACATCCGCGCTTCCCCATTCAGTTACCACTGCCTCCCCACCTGATATAGCTGCCCTGACCTCGCCCGACTCCCACCTTGTTCCTCCCATGCACATCCTCTCTCCTGCCCAACCACTTACCCAGGAACTGCTTCACCACCTCCGGCGCGCCCTTCATGACCGCCTGCACCCGCTGCGCCTTGCCCTTCTCCTCCACCCTGACCAGCGCCGACATGCGCTTCAGGTTGGAGTTGAAGTGGAAGCGGTGCAGGATGGAGGCGGTGATGGAGCCATCCGTGCTCTTTGCCACCCCCTCGTCGGCTGCATACTTCCAGCCACAAGCCTGAGCAGAGGGGTACGGGAGTGGCAAGAGGAGGAGGTTGGGAAACGGGAGGATGTGGCTGGGGTGAGGAGGGAGAGGCAGGATAGACGTTGTGAGTTGGAATACACGGTGGAAACGCTCAACCATAAGCCTTGGCAATGACTGTGACACAAAGTTGCCTGGAGACGCACGCTTGCAAGGGTCAAACGAATTTGGGCGCAGGGCCTGCACCCCTGCAAGTGCAAGGGTGGGGTCCTGTGCATGCCCCACTGCACGGGAACAAGCCAGAGAGTCGAGCCTCCATTCCACCTGACCCCTCCCCTCCACCACCTCCCTAAGTCCCTCCACCACCTCCCCAAGCCCCTGTCCCCCTCCTCCTACCTCGATGGACGCCTTCTCCAAGGGGTCGCCCACCAGCTCCTTGCCATCAATCTGGACCAGCGACTGCACGGAGCAGGGCAATGGCGCAGGGCCAGCACGATCAGCGCAGCACAACGGCCGTGAACAAACCAGACAGAAATGTCACAAGCTGTGTACAACATGGGCTGCAAGGCTGCAAGTCAGTTCCACCACCACCTAACACACTCATGCAAAGCGCCTTTGCTGTCCTGTATCAGCAAGCGGCCTCCCTCACCTGGCAAGTGGCCATGACCAGGTCTGCATCCCGCCCCTTGCCTGGCCCCACCACCTCCTCCAGCAGCAGGTGGTCGGAGGTCAGGGTGCCGGTCTTGTCAAAGCAGCACACCTCCACCTGCAGGCCAGGGTTGCAAAAAGGAGGGAGGCAGTCAACGTAAGCAAGGGTGGCGGCGACGGTCAGCGGTCACAGGTGAGGGTGCCGGTCTCGCGAGAGTCACAAACCTGAACGTACAGGCCAGGGTCACAAAGGGAAGGATGATGAGCGAGGGAGGGGCGGAAGGCAAGTCGTCAGGGGTCAGGGTGCCGTTTCTGTCAAAGCAGCACACCTCCAGCGCGATAACGGGGAAGGAGGTGATGATGAGAACATGCTTTGCGACGTCCTATGCGCACTCGCGGCACCCCACGGACCCCAAGAAGCACTGCAGGTAAGCAAGGGAGGGGGATGAGGGTAGGTTCAAGCGCAACCTGAACAGCATGAGGGCGAGCAGGACAGGGCACAGGGCATGAAAGGATGCAAGCAAGTGCTGTCTTCAGGCAGCCCAGTTTCTGGGCATCAAAAGGCTCTGCCAGTCACATGCGTACACTGCAGCCTGCTGGCCACGAAAAGGTTGGCGCTAGGAGGGTCCCAGCTGCTGTCGCTCGCCCAGTGCCTGCCTACCCCCCTCTGACTTGCCTTGCCAGCAAATGGGATGCGGAAGGGCTCCGTGCAGAAGACCCTCTTCTTGGTGAGCGCCAGCAGCGAGGCGTTGACCGCCATGGACAGCTCCATGGGCAGCTCAGGGGGAATGACGGAGGTGATGATCATGATGCAGTTCAGGATGAGCTTGAAGCGGTCACGGTTGGGGTCCTGTCGGGGGAAAGCAGGGTGCAGAGCGGATGGTGGTGCGTGTGTGTTTGATGGGGTGGTAGCGCAGTTGTTTGGCCAGGGTCCTGAATAGGCAGTGGCTGTAACAAGAGGTTGAGGGCAACAAGCAGGGCGGGCGGCAGGGCAAAAAACACTGAGGTAAACGGTACAATCCGCAGTGCATGAGTGGCCAGGTGCTGTAGAGAAATGGGTGGGTAGAGAGCAAGGACAGCAAGCCACAAGCGTTCAACTCCAAGGTGCGTTGTGAGCAGAAAACGCGATGTGGACTGTCACACACCGCCCTGTGACAACACCCCAGCCCCGACCCTGCAGCTGCTCACCTCAAGGCCGTGCTTGAGCACATACCAGGCTGCCGCCACGGCAAAGACCAGCAGGAACAGGATGAAGAGGCCTGCCTCCAAGCTGTTGGCGGTTACAGTCTCGGAGCTAAACATGATGGTGCGCATGAGCTGGCCCTGGGACGTCTCGTAGCCAGTGCGGATCACAGCGGCCAGGCAGCCCCCGTCGGGCGTCCTGGAAAAAGGGAGGCAAGGGTGAGTGGCAGAGGGGAGGCACGTGAAGTCATGCACGAGGAGATCAAAGAAGCAAAGAGGGAGCAAGGGTCAATATGAACAAAATGACATCTGATATGTCACATCTCTTTCTAGCCCTGTGTCGCGCCTTCAGCCCTCAGCACTTTCCACCAGCACTTCCAACCACCGCCTCCTGCCGCCCATCCCACCCGCGCTCACTTGATGCGTGCGTTGGGGTCCGCCGTGTTCTGCAGCACCCTTGTCCCGCTGAACAGCACGTGGTTCTTGTGCAGCTTCATGTCCAGGCACTCCTTAGGGGGCAGGTCCGCGATGGACACCTTCCACTGGGGCGTGGACTCGCCCGTCAGCACCGCCTCCTCAACGATGCAGCTGCCCGCAAGCAGCAGCAGGTCGGCGGGGACGACCTCCTCATCTGATGCAGGGCCTGCAAGGAAGGGGAGGGGAGAGAAGCGGCCATCGGCAGGGAGCATGGGAAAAGCGTCGCTTCAAACGTTAGGCCAGAGGGAGGGGGGTGACATGTTTTAGGTTCTGTAAGGGGCAGCAGGTTGGCAGGCACGACGTCCTCACTGCTTGCCCAAGGCTGAATCCTTCCCTCTACCCCCGTGCGTCATCCCCTCCATCCCGTCCCACTTCTCCCCCATCCTCTGTGGGATGCCCTTCCTTTTGACACATGTTCCTCCCATCCTCTGTGCGTACCCCCTCAATCCTGTCCCAAGCCTCCCTCCTGCAGTCTCTGTCCTCACCTCCTGTGGGCCTGCTGATGGAGACAAGGTCGCCCACCAGCAGCGCGTCACCGGGCAAGGGGCGCCACTGGCCACACCTGCACAATCGCGGACGCCATGGAAGCTCTAATCAGCATGTGCAGGTCCACAGTGTAGGAACACACATGCCTGGGAACACATGCCTAGGAACACAATTCATGCAGGTTTCTACCCACCCTGGCTGCCTCCTACACTCGCTATTTGTCACAGCCAGCCCAACAAGCAAAGCACCCACCCTGCGTCTCTCCTGACTGCTGTTGCACATGCTGTCGCCCCACCCCTGTCGCTGTCCCTCTTACCTGAAGACCTGCACCTCCTGTTTGGCTGTCTGCATGCTGCGCAGCTCCTTGAGGTTGCGCAGCCGCTGGTGCACCACCGTGCACTCAAAGGACACCAGCATGAACAGCGTGAACAGCGAGTAGTACCTGCAGTACACACATACATAACACTGGTGAGGACTGAACTGAGCAGGCCACCTTGAGTGCACAACGCCGGTTGCGGCTGCCTGAGTGCTTCCAGCGCCCCGCCTCTGTAGCGTATCACTCCGCCCTCCCTGCCCTCCAGGTTCACCAGTACTCGTCAAGCATCCACAGCACCACGCAGAACACCTGTGCAAGGGTGTCAGGATGACAAGATCAGGTGTGGGGGACGCAAGCATCAACACACCCGTGATGCGCGCCGTCACCTTGCAACCACACCCTGGCCCGCACTACCCTGCGGTTGGCCACGGATTTGGAGAACCAATGCAATGGGTTACCACCATCACAGCAACACAGAGTCTCTCCAACATCAACCCTTCTTCTACGCCCTCTCTTCGCCCTCCCTTCGCCCGCCCTTCCCACTGTTCTGCTGCCCCCACCTGAAAGCAGAAGAAGGGTGCAGTCAACTGCTCCTTCAGCAGCTCCCCAAAGGGCGGCAGTGGCACGTCGAAGCGGTTGACGCCGTATTTGTCGTATGCAGCCAGCTCCTTCTGCTGGGAAGTAAGGCCACTCCACTGGTTGTATGTGCCAAACTCCTCCTGCAACGGGGAAGGACGGGCAGGGCGCAGCAAGTGCAGGGTACGTTGCTACAGGACAGGCTTCGAAGGGGGGCTGCCGCGGGCAGCCTGTTCACTCTGCTGACGTGCGTGCCCAACCCTTGCCAGCACCTTGTGCATGTCAATGCCAGCCGCGGACCATACCCACCAGCCCACCCCCATCCCACATAGGGGGAATGCTTAAATGCCGCCTGCCCCTTCGCTCCCATACCTGTGTCGGGTACTCCAGCTTGGTGACCTGCCTGCTGGCTGCATCCACCACGAAGCGCTGCTTCCGGAAGTCAAAGCCCAGCTCCTCGTGCTCGATTATGCCTTGACGCTATGGTGGCGTGGCAAGGTGGCAAACCGTCACATGGTGTACCAGTCTGCGAGGCTGACTTGGCTGATGCGCGTGACACAGATGGCCTGAGTGAATGCACTGCCCGTGTTGTTGTGTGTTGCAAGATGCACGTGTCCAGCATCCCATGCATGGGTTGCGCACCAGCACTCGCCGCTCCAGTGCCACCAGCGCTGGCTTGCCCTGGTGCTTGACTGGCTCCACAAAGCAGGCATCAGCCTCAGCCACGTCATCCACGACCGTTGTGGACGCAGCCGCATTGAACTTGACGGACCAGTGAGTGGCGAGGTGTGCAAGAGCGTGCAGCAGCGCGCAGGCGCCCAGTCCGTAGCTGCAGATTGTGAACTTGTACCTGTGCGATGCGCCAGGAGCGGTTCACAACGTGCTGCTGGTGCGGCAGCGCCCAGATCCCTACTAGGAAGTCTGCATGGAGGGCGCAGGTGTGCTTTGCGCCCCTGGCCTGCCCTCACCATTGGAAACTGACTGCAAAGCTGATGCCAGCGCCCACAACACAGGCGTACAGCACTAGGAAGGGCCACACGTCCAGGCGAGCCAATTGCGCCTTGCTCTTCAGCAGGATGACAGCGGACGCATCTTTCGGGTCAGCCTGCAGCTCTCCCCTATTCAGGCCACGCGCGGCCATGATGGTAGGGCCCGCTTTGCCTTTGGGGCTGGAGGCATGTGCCACATCCTTGCTCAGAATAAGCGGTGTGAACTGTGTGGGAACGGATTATGTTGTGTTTGGCGGGGCCCTGCCAGTTGCCATCGACAAGCCTGGGCTTAGCGTGCGCACAAACAACTGCACGTTCGTCAACAGATTTCTAGCGCTGCACGACTGAGATGAAACACCTGGTGACGGCTGTGGCGCTGGCGCTGGTGCAGGCCCTGCTTATGCTGGCTCAGCTATCTGTACCAGCGGGTGCTGTCATGGCACTGAGTGGGTGAGCGTGCACGCTTGCTAGTCGCATCCAAGAGCGCCATGGTCCAAGCTGTTGCTGTCAGTCGTTTTGAACATTCAAGGTGGCCAGGATCTGAACGTGAGCCTGTGTTCCCGATTTCCATGCACCCCTGCACAGCATTGTGCCAGGCCTAGAGGACACAACCTGCCACAGTACCCTGCATTTCCGTCTCATAAGGTGAGGAGCAGGAAAGGTCGCAATCGCGCCGCAGCCACCAACCTGCAGATGTACTTTGACCAAGTATCCACCTGTTTTTGCCATGCAACAGCCTAAATGATTATGCCGCAGACGTTGATTTGGCAGCAGCCTTCATGCTGGAGAGTGCTTCTGCCAGAAACTGCTCACGGCTTTTCGTGAGGGGTGTAAATGGCATGGACCTTGGGATAGGCAAGCAACTGTACGGCCCATCGCTTCGCAACTACAAAACCGCCCAGGTAGGGACAGAATGCCTGCAAGAGCTAGCCCTGGAGCGGTCAGGCAGGCACCAGGGCTGCTGGTACACAGGGAACACCATCGGCTTCACACAGGCGCAACGCAGGGCACAGTGCTTGTGGACAAAGCATCATGTAATAGAGGGTGTGCAGATTCACAGCGTAGCAAGGAGTGGGATGAGTATCAAGCCTGGCAGACGCCTGCAACCCCCTTCCCTTCCCCTGTTGGCACCCATGCTACTGCACCTCCTACTGCGCTCAGGTTGTTGACTTTGTGACAGAGGCAAACGCACTGGCCTTCCTGGAGTGCCAGGCACGACAGCCCACGACGGCGCTGTTGGCTCAGCTGGGTCGCAGGACTGGGCACGTGAAGGCACTGATCCCCGCCTCATCCTGCCCTCAAGACGCACCGGGCACCAGCACAGCATCAGCAACACACCTGCGCACTGGCAACAGCGGCACCGGCTTTCACGCAGCTTCAACCTTGGCACCTGTGATGGACGTGTTTGCCCTCTTGGGCCCCAGTGAAACAGCCAACGCCTCAACTGTGACCCCGACGTCGGGTGCTGCGCTGGGCAAGCGCCTGCTGGCCTTGCTGCGAATCGCCAGCGACCAGATCGTGCATGCGTTGGGGGGCAGCACATGGGCCAACTACGACTTCCTGTCCTGGGCGGATGACTGTGAGGAGGCAGCGCTAGTGGCGGGAACTACAGAATTTGCATCGCTCAACCTGCTGCGAGCATACTGGTGAGGCTCGCCGTATGTGTGCAGACACCTAAACGAGGAAGGGTGCAAATGAAAGCATCAGCGTTGTAGCTCAAACGGACATCTCTTCACAGGCGCTGTGCGTACCTTGGCTCACAATCTGCTGATCAATTTCACCGTCTCACTCAGCCTGGGCTGCCTTGACTGCTGCAGGGCATACCTGCATGGGCCACCTGTGGTGCCGCAGCTGACAGCTGCCACGGCCGCTGTCCAGACTGTTGCAAGAGTGCAAATGCAGCCAGTGCAGCTCAAGGAATGCACACAAGACACATCAGCAGGAGGGGCTGTGGTACTTGGGCAACCCATGTGGGAGGTGGCCATGAAGCAGCACTGGGCACAGGCAGCCTCATCCTAGTTGCATAGCAGCTGCATCAAATATTCATCCATCGTGTACTGTGAATTCATCCCTCTGATTTTCCAGGGCCTGCTGCACTCCCATCCATTCCTGCCCAATCACACATACACGTTGTACACTGCTGCTGCTGACAAGTTTGTTCCGCTGTATTAAGAATGGAAGCTAGAGTCCGCAGGCTGGACATAGCAACACCTGTTGATCTAACTTTCATATTGGGTCACAGATTTTGAGGGCGGTCGTGTGGGCCTAACATTAGCGCAATTCCCGCTGACTCTGGCCCAGTGCACTCAGGGTGAATTGTGACCTGGCTGCCGAAGTGGCTCAAGGTAGCAAATTGTGCAGAGGTCATGCGGTGGAGCCGGCCGACGCCCGACTTTTGTATGCCAATTTCAAGACGCATGACCTGCCTCTTCCGCTCACATACCACTGATATAATACCAGCTGTGGGTGGAGCTCTCTCCCTTGTTCCCTCCCTTCCAGTTCCCTTACCAATGGTAATTTACCATGACTGCTGTGCCCTGCAACCATGAACCACCGTTCTAACTGGCCTACCATTATGGGCACTGCAAAGCTCACCTCAACTGTTTGTTACAAGTGAGCAAGCGTGCTGAAGCCTGGTCTCGTATAAACACAGCCTGCTTTGCAATAACACATGCCACACAGTTCACATCAAGGGATCCACAACCAAGGGGCGATTGTCGATCTAAACTAGGCAGGTCTATGTGCGGGTGGCGCATCGCGCCAAGCGGCCACTGCCTCACAGAACTAGGCTCTTGCACGTTTGCTCATGCAAGCGCTACATCAAAGGTCGATCAGCAGCAGAGCGGCTAATGTGACGCGCCGGGCAGAATTGTAAGAGAATGCGCTGTGGCAGCCACAGCTGTATCAGAAGCATCCACGAAGCATCGCTGACGCTTAGGCGGAGGGGCGCTCGGGCTTGACGTGCCTGCAAGGCGGCAGGCAGAGAACGGTAAGTTTGAGTTTGCAAGCAAGCGACGCAATCATGGTGACGTGCAGCAAGCTGGCGAGTGTTCCAAGCAGCCGCATAGACAGAAATGTTGATTGTGCGCTGGACAGGCTTGCTACAGTGGTCATCCCCCGCGGTCAGCAGGACAGGTGCTGATTTCACAAGGGTAATGCAGGTGCAAAACTCACCAGATGTCCTCAGCGTACTCGCGGATGGTCCTGTCGGATGAGAACTTGCCGCTGCCAGCGGTGTACATGATGGACCTTCACAACAAGCGGAATGGGACCAGGCAGACACCAGAGGTTAGCGCATGGGCACCCGAATGTGTGGCAGAGTGCGCTTTTCCCAGCTCAGGCCCTATCAAAGCCGTGTGTTCCACTCAATGCCATCCACACCATTGCCCTGTCCTGTCCCAAGCCACCTCCCCAAAACATCACATACACACTGACCTGCGTGTCCACTCGTCCTTGTCCTTGTAGATCCTGTCCACCTCAGCCTGGGCGTCCAGGTAGCCAGCGAAGTCGTTGGCCACCAAGAACCAGTCATTGCCGACCTGCAGAGATGCACCAGGGGCGGCAGCAGCCATTGCAACGCTGGTCATCACAAGGCAACAAATGATGTGCCGCGGCTAGGAAACGCGCCACATCCACAACCGGGCAATACCGTGCTGTTTGCCTGGAGATATCGGGCTGTCCTCTCGCAGTCGCCCTCCATGCTTGCGCACTTGTTCAGCAGCCAGGCCCTTTGCCACCACCCTTTCATACCTGCCACCCCCGCCATACCCTCCTCAACCGGAAAAATGCATGCCATGCCCTCCTCCTCACCTTCATGTTGTTGACGCTGTCCACCATGGGCTTGAAGTAGTCCTTATCCCCAAACATACCCCCCTCAATGTCAGCCATGATCTCGTTCCACCTGAAGCCACATGGTCGGAAAGCAGCAGCAAGCTGGAATGAGAACTTTGTCCTGAACTGACCTGCCTCTCCTTCAAGCCCCCGCCATCTCAGCATGACAGCCCCTCCACCACCTCCGTTACATGCGCAATTTCTGCTGCTGCAAGTGCAAGCGCAGACCATCCCAAACACGGCGCCACAACATGCCCCCCTGCCTCACCGGGGGTCGGTCTTGAAGTCCTTGCGGGTCTTGCGCAGGTCGTTGACCTCCTCTGCCTTCACACCGAACACAAACACGTTCTCCACGCCAGTCTCCTCAGCAATCTCTATGTTGGCTCCGTCCCACGTGCCCAGGATGAGGCAGCCATTCATCTGGAACTTCATGTTTGAGGTACCCGAGGCCTCAGTGCCGGCGGTGGAGATGTGCTGAGACAGCTCCGACGCGGGGATGATGGTCTAGGGGAAACATGTAAAGCATGGGAAGGAGACAGTTAATACTATTGTTTCAGCAATTCATCATGGCTCAACGCAAAGCATCTACCGCTCAGTTGCGTGTTTGCCTCTGCTGATGGTCTGCTCGACGCCGTTTGCACCTTCCCCCGCTCTCACCTCGGCCAGCGACACGTTGTAGTCGGACAGGAAGTACAGGCGCAGGTAGTTGCGGGTGTCGGGGTCATGATTGATCTTCTCACCCACAGCAGTCACAAGGCGGATGATGCGCTTGGCCATGTCGTATGCCGACGCAGCCTTGCCACCAATCACGCACACGCGAGGCACCGCGTTCTTGCGCTCGGCGGGCGTCATCTTCTTCAGCTGCTTGTAGCGCCAGATGATGGACAGGATGTTCAGGTACTGGCGCTTGTACTCGTGGATGCGCTTGATCTGTGAAGGTTGCGTGGATGTGGATGGGCAGAGCGTGAGGGGAGGTGCTGGGTGCACAGCATGTTTGGAATGCTGGGGTAGAGCTCAGCGCAGCACAGGGCCGAGTCCTGTACCGTATGCTACCCCAGCCTCAGTCAAGAGCTGCCATACATACCGTCGTCGCACCCCTCGCCGCCTTACATGGATATCAAACATGCTGTCCATGTTGACGTCATCGCCGGTGCGCTCCTTGAGCAGCGCAGCCAGCTTGGCCTTCTTCTGCATCTTGACCGCGCGCCACTTGGCCTGGAAGTCCTTGTCGGTCGCGAACTTGCGCAGGCCAGACAACAGCTCAGCGTTGTTGATCCTGCAGTGGAGAAGAGGCAGGCAGGGAGCAGCAGCGGGCATACAGGTGTCAGAGGTTGACTGTGCGGCTGAGGAACATGGCCAGGAGAAGCCCGCCTGTCCCGTCAGCACCTCCCAATCCCACTTCAGGATCTAAACTCTCAAATCTGTCGCCATGCATACTCACCACTCATTGGAGCCCAGTGCCTGGGTGATGAGCGCCGACAGCTCTGGGTTGCACCAGGCCAGCCAGCGGCGGGGGGTCACGCCGTTGGTCTTGTTCTGGAACTTGCTGGGGAAGATCTTGTAGAAGTCGTTGAAGATCTCGTCCTTCACGATCTCACTGTGAATGGCGGCCACACCATTGACATAAGAGCCACCAACCACGGCCAGGTAGGCCATGTTGACGAGCCTGAGAGGGCGGCACATACAGAGCTATTGTGAGAGGAGGCAAAGTCTGGAAGATGCTCTGTCAGTCTGTGTGTCGCTTTAAAGTGAGGCACCATCCCCCCTCGCCCTAGACGCCCCTTCCCTAGCCCACACGCTGTGACCGCCCGTCCCAAACCCACATCTCATCGGCATTCCAGGGGTTGGGGTGCACGATGGACATGGCGCTGATCTTCTTCTGCTTCTCAGCACCAGAGCCAGGCAGGTAGCTGGCCAGCCACTTGGTCCAGCCGTCGTTGATGATCTCGATGATCTCCATGTGGCGGGGCAGCATCTTGGCCATGACCTTGACAGGCCACTTCTCCAGTGCCTCAGGCATGACGGTGTGGTTGGTGTAGTTCAGCATCTGAGTGGTGAGTGAGGGACAGGGGCCAGGGCCGGGTGTGAGAGATGACATTGACCAGACATTTCCATCAAGGCGCACCAGAGGAGCTGTGCGCTTTGCATTTGTTAACATGCAGCTCCGAAGAAGCGCACATGCTCTGCCATAGAGCTCCCGTTCGCCGCGCTTCCTTCCCTCCCTTCGTTCCTCACACACTGCTTGAATTCGCCCACACGACATCCACCCAAGCCCCTGACCTTAGTGGTGATGCTCCAAGCGTGGTCCCAGGCCAGACCCTCCACGTCAACCAACAGGCGCATGACCTCGGCCACGGCGATGGTGGGGTGGGTGTCGTTCAGCTGGAACACAGCCTTCTCGGGCAGCAGGTCCCACTGGGTGCCGTGCTTCGCCTTGAAGCGGGCAAACACGTCCTGTGGTCAAGGAGACAAGTGCAGGCAGAGGTGCTCTTCGTAAAGGGCCTAGTCTCAAGACTCGAACCGCTGACCCTCCCTCACATCATCACCATCTGCCCACCTGCAGGGAAGCCGCAACGAAGAAGTACTGCTGCTTCAGGCGCAGCTCCTTGCCCTCGGGGGTGGAGTCGTTGGGGTACAGCACCGCACTGATGGCCTCAGCCTTCTCCCTCTCCAGCATCGCCTGCGCACAACCAACATAAGCAGCAGCAGCGTGAGAGGGGTGGCAAGTGCGAAGTACAGCAGCTCCACAATGTTGCCACCTCTGCTCAAGGGCACGTTGGCAGCGAACGCAACCCAGCATACCATTCAGCCACCAAGCAACTCGCGGCGCAGCCCTGTCGACAGCCCCTCACCTTGTCGTAGTCGCCAGCGTTGAACGCAGCCAGGTCGAACTCGGTGACGGGCAGGGCGTCCCACAGGCGCAGGTTGGACACAGTGGGGGTCTGGAAGCCGGGGATGGGGTTGTCGTAGGCCTGGGCAAACACCTGATAGGGGCAGTCAGGCACAAGCAAGCAAGGCAAGACCATCAGCAAAGGAGCCACAATGGCAGGCGCAGCAGCTGTGCAAGTCACTGCCTTGATCCGCAACAGACTACCAAGGTTGAGCTTGCAGGAGCCGGTGTGTCCCGATCAACAAGGCGGCTGTCTAACCCAGATCAAGCATTTGAGGGTCGCCATAGCAACAGCAGTAGTGCCGGATCATCAGCACCACAAGTGCAGCAGCACCACTGCTGCCCTATGCCCATCGCACCTTCTGGTTGGGCACCCAGACGGTGACCTCCTTGCCGTTCTCCTTGCGCTTCTCAGTACGGCCACCAAAGGCAATCTCATATTTGATTTCGGGCCTCTTGACTTCCCAAGGGTTGCCATCAGTGAGCCAAATGTCAGGCAGCTCCTTCTGGAAGCCCTTCTCCACAGCCTGCGATGCACATCAGAATCATTTGAAAGAATCAGCCAGACCTTGCGGCGGGAAGAGCCGGGCAGAACTGGCGCCTTGCACATGCATGCATCGCGCCATGCCATGCCATGGCGCGCTGCCCACCCACCTGCTTGAACATGCCATAGCGGTAGCGAATACCATAGCCCCAACCCGGCAGGTCCAGAGTGGCGATGGAATCAAGGAAGCAGGCAGCCAGGCGGCCCAGGCCACCGTTGCCCAGAGCCGCGTCGCGCTCCTGCTCCTGCACGGTCTCGATGTCATAGCCCAGGGCACGCAGAGCATCGGCGTAGGGGCCCTCCAAGCCCAGGTTGAAGACAGAGTTGGTCAGCGACCTGCCCATCAGAAACTCAGCCGACAGGTAGTACACGAACTTGGCGTCCTTAGCCTGTAGATGCGATGCGGGGGAAAGATCGTGAGACTGACGGGGTTGGGCGCTGCATGCATGGGCTTGGGTCGCATCAAACACAGCCCGGATAGCTTCCATGCTGGTTGCTGGGCGGCTGATGCTATCGCCTGGCGGCAGGCCGGGCTGCTTGCATGAGATGCGCTCAGTGACAGCGGGTACCCAAAGCCCTCTGATGCTGCAGCATTGGGCGCACCTCCCAGTGCGCGTGCGTCTTGTTGAATTTGTCGATCAATTGGTCGCGGACAGAGTAGGCGACGCCCGTGTAGGCCTCCTTGGGAGCATGATCACCCACAGCCGACTTGCCCAGAACGGTCTTGACCTTCCCAAGCACATCAGGGAGAGGCCCCGTGCTGGAAGCACCGGCGGGGGCCTTGCCGCTGATCCCCGCCTCAGCCACGCTGCGAACTCGCAGGTTAACGCGGCTGGGGCGTGCAGGGCGCACAGGCAAGGCGCCTGCACGCTGCTGAACGCGGTTGTGGACTGTGTGCATCATGTGTTGCTGCAATGCCACAAACCCCCACTCGCCAAGCTGATATCAAGGTGGTTTTCCCATTCGAATCCATGGAAAAGTATGAAGCCTGAGGACTTCGGCGCAGCGCCGGGGACGGTGCGTGCCACAAATTCCCTGCTGCCTCGTGCTATGTCGCACTTCGCAGCCTTCGGGGCACGTCCAAAGGGTTTGCTGGGGTTACACTACGCCAAGCAGCTCCTAGCAGCAGCGCTGCCTGTGCAAGCTCATTCTCGCGAAATAACAAACGTCCTGCAGACATGCCACTGTCAAAATTAACCTGCTGTGCATTGAGAAGTGCCTGCGCCACCCTAGGTCAGGCAAGAGGTGCTGGCCATGTGCGCTGCAACCGCAACTTATCCCCTGCGGGGTCTACACCTCGTGCCGCACACATGCTAGTTCAGCCCTAGAGCTACTGCTGCACTTTGTGCGCGCTTAAACAAGTGCAGCCTGGTCTCAGGGCGAAAAGCTGGCGCGAACAGCAGTGCAATCTTCGAAAAACAGGAGCGATGGCTGCAGCCGCCGTGCTATCATAGCCCTGCACACATCGCCCCAAGACCCAACCAGCGCCACATCCTCATCATCTATTTGCAGCCATTGTCCGACCTCCTCGCTCAGCGCAAATACCAGGTAGTGGTGGCCGAGGTAGCACACCACACAGCGCAGCTGGAACGTGGTGGGTGGGGCACCTGCTTGGCTGCTGCTGCTGGCCTGGGTGGGCATAGAGAACACTTCAGACAGCTCCACCTCGCAGCCCAGGGCCTCAACAGTGCCCTTGATGGCATCGTGTGGGGCCTGCAACCAGCAGGAGGGTAGCACAGCAGACAGCATCAGAACCTGGGCGGCAGTCAACGCCCTATGGCAGAACTTCTATAGCTGCAAGACTTGACAGCGGTTGATGTGCATTGGCGCCAGCCATGGCGCTCCCCAAACGCCAACTGAACCCAACCCAGGTGCATTACCTGCGGCGACTCCCACACAATCGCCAGCGTGAACACAGCTGGTCGTCGCAGCAGCACCACCCCCGGCAGCTGCTGGGCCTTGTGCCCCCCTCTGTGGCTATGGCTTTGACTCCTGGCCTCCACCTCTGCTAGCACCTCTTCAAATGACGCGGCCGGCATTGAGGCTGCGGCCTTGCGCAGGCTCTGGGCCGGAACCAGGTGGAAAAACTGCACAACCCAAGGACCAGGCAGGGTGGCAGAACTGTGAGGCAGGGCAGCATGATCAAAAAGCGGGGCGCACACGCAAGTCTTTTATTTTGTGTCAGCAGCGGTTGCGAAGGTTTTGGTCGTGCAGCTCCACACCAGTGCACAACAGGAGGCCTGAGAAAGGCTGATCAACAAAACATTTACTGTCTAACGCTCTTGTACGCACCTTGGTGAACTGTTGGACCTCGTGAACGCCGCTGTCACGCAGGCGCTTGACTGCAGAAGCGCCCTGCCATGCAGTGCCAGCAGCAGAGCCGCTGGCAGGCACCGCGCCAAAGCTTGCGCCCACCACGCTGCCTCCTCCCGTCGCTGCAGCGGCAGCAGCTGTTGCTGCAGTCGCTGCAGCTGCGGCTCCATTGCTCTTGCGGTGTGCCCCCCTGCCGCGCTTGTATTCCGAACCTGCGGTGTAGAAGTCGTCGCCGTCGCTTGGCGGGCAGGGCACCTGCACATCCAGGCCAAAGACCTGGTGCACTAGCGACACAGGAACAGGTGCCGCAGCCACTTCCTCTCCACCCTCGGCAACAACGACCACAGGCGCAGCCACGCCCCCAGCAGGCGCGTCCGCCATTCGCACTTTGACCCTGGCTGGCAGCTGCAGGTCTGCAACCTTGTCCCCAGGCGCTGCGCCGATGTCGGCGCGGTGCAGGATGCTGAGCACCTCGCCAAACACCTCGCCCGCGTCCTGCATGTCGGAGGGGTCAATATGCACCGACGACTGGCCCACCAGCGCATCGCGCAGCTCTTGTGGCGACACGCTGCTGCTGGTGTTTGGGGTAGGGTAAGTAACAGCACCAGCTGCACAGGTGGTTTGTGGCGCGGCAGGGTGTGTCAGAAGCACAAGTCAAAACGCGAGGAGCATGAGAAGCGTTGCGTGCACCAAGTCACATCAGAAAACAATGACTCCCTGGTGCACAGGCATGAGTTGCGTCATGACAGATGAAGAGCTGGTATGACATAGCAGCCGCGACTCTGCAATGCAAAGATAATAAAGATTGATCAAAAAAATCCTACCAACATCGCACGCACCTTGCGCAGGCTCCTGTGCCGTCGGTGACTGCGCCATGGCCTGAAAGATCCGCCAGATGGCAGCCATGACCCTCTGGTCCTCTGGAGATGCGCCCTTGCTGGCCGCATGCTGCTCCAGCTGCAGCTCAAGCATGGACTGCCGGAAGCAGGCCAGGTGCCACAGCGACTGCAGGATGACGTTAAGGAAGCAGTTGTTCTGGCTGCCGCGGTTGAGCAGCGGGCGCGCAAGGCGCAGCAGCCGCGCACCCTCGTGCTGCTGCTGCAGCGTACCGGGCGCAGTCTGCAATGGCGATGCGCTCCCTGCCGCTGCACCGCTGCTGCCGCTGCAGCCTACCGGCGCATATGTGAACTGGCCGTCATGTGAGCACAGCAGCTTGCCAGCCGACGGCTTGGCAGGTTCCAGCATGAAGTACATGCCCGTACGCGAGCCTGCTCGTCTCATGGGCACTGGTGCCTGCTGTGCGGCGAGCGGTCCCTGTGAGCCCTGCGGTGATGCCTTGGCCCCCTGCTGCAGCATCCCGGGTGATGTCCCGGGGGCTGGGGCGCGCCCACCCGACCCAGAGCTCCGGCTGGGCTGCTGCTGCTGTGAGGGCGGGGGCATGTTCTGCTGCAGCTTGGCTTTCCACGTCCCCAGAGCTGGCACCCCGGCTGCCATGGCCGCCAGGTTGGACGAGCTGCCCGAGGCAGAGGCGCCGCTGACTGATGCCGGGCCGGGGGACGCGCAGTCTGGCACAGCGTCCCCGTCGCCCATGAGCACAGACGACCAGCTGCCATTCTTGCTGAGGGGCATGCATGGCGACGAGCCGTTGGAGAGCCCACCAGCTGTGGCTGCTGCAAGCGACGCCTGCGACGACTCAGGCGCGCCAAGGCTCCTGCGGAGCTGCTCCTGTGGCTGGGAGGCAGAAGTGAGGGACGGGGCTGCTGCTGCCGCTGCAGGTGCAGCTGGAACGCCCACCCCAGGCTCACTAGCTGCTGTGGTAGGTGCTATGCCAGGTGCTGCACTAGGTGCTGCGCTAGGTGAGGGCCCTGGCACGCCCGATGGAGCCTCAGCCTCTCCTGCCTGACTTGTTGCGGCTGCTATGAACGGCGCGCCTGGGCTACCCACTTCTGCATGTGGCTCACTGCCCTGCTCCTGCGGCTCGTCTGTTGTGACATTACTACTGCTGCTAAGCTTTGAGGCAGCTTCTAAGGATGGCCCAGACCCAGCGGACTGCTCAAGCAAAGGCTCTTGTGAATCACCGCTGCCACCTACGCTACCCATGCATTCCTGTAACTGCAACTGCTGTTCTACCTCCCCTCCCTGTAAGCTCCCTGTGGCCGAGCTTTCCGCCAGTGGCAGCGCAGGGGTATCTACAGATCCATATACATGGCCATTTGCCTCGGGCTGGGCTTCATGTGCAGGGGCGGGTCCAGCCTGCTTTACCCCTTCACCATCCATGCCCTGTTGCTCCATGGCTGTTGCTGGCGGAGCGTTCCTGCTGGCAGCTGCCACCGATACAGCCCTGACGGCCCCTGCTCCCCCTGCAGGAGCTGTCCCAGCGCTGCCACTTGCAGGGCGTATAGTATTCGCGTGCATGGGCTGCGACTGAGGACCCTGCGCGAAGCCCTGCTGCTGTTGATAAAGCTGGTGCTGGTGCTGCTGGTGCTGGTGCATGAGCTGCTGGTGCTGGTGCTGGTGCTGGCGCTGCATCTGCTGCTGCTGGTGCTGCGTGTACATGGGCATGCCCATGGCACATGCACCGCCGCGAGTGCGTGCACCGCGACCTCACCTCCTACAACTGCCTGCTCAAGCAAGTGGACGGCAGGCTGGTGGCCAAGGTGAGGCCAGGGCAGGGTCAGGGGATGGGAAATTTGTACTGTCGAGTCATCTGCGTTGTCGCCCAAGGGGTGTTGCATCTGCCCAGGCTGGGAAGGGAACCGAGGTTCAGAGGGTCAGCAGCTGGGGGCCTACGCCAGTTGCAATGCAGGAATGTAGGGTGAGGGCAGAGGAACGCAAAGCAGGGAGCCACGAGTCCAGGCCCCTGCGGCTTCACCACTTTTGGAGTTCTGCTTGTCCGCAGTTCCTGCCCCGTGTGGTTTGGCGCACTGTGCTTTGCATGTGTCTTTGTTCCCAATCACCCTTTTCCACACCCTTCCCCCTCATTTC
This sequence comes from Chlamydomonas urium, assembly GCA_039880955.1. Lineage (NCBI taxonomy): Eukaryota > Viridiplantae > Chlorophyta > Chlorophyceae > Chlamydomonadales > Chlamydomonadaceae > Chlamydomonas > Chlamydomonas urium. The sequence continues at coordinate 25,290 of JAWZTI010000144.1, read as the reverse complement.
GCTCTTCCCTCACCTGCTCCCATTTCCCACGCATTGCTCGCTCAGCTGTGCGACTTCAACTACAGCCAGGAGCTGGCGCAGGGCAAGCAGCTGGTCAAGAGCCAGCGCTATGCAAACTCGCCCAAGTGGCAGTCGCCCGAGGTGCTGAAGGGCGGCTGCTACAGCCATGCGACCGACACCTTCAGTCTGGGCGTGATTTTGTGGGAGATTGTGACGCTGGAGCAGCCCTGGAAGTTCACATGCGCGCCGTCGCTGCCGCAGAGGGGGGTGGTGGCGGCGATGGCGCTGCACGACACGCGCGTGTCGGAGGAGGTGCGCGGGGTAATTGGGTGTCCAGGGGGCAGGGACAGGATGCAGCAGGCTAATGCAGGGGGCTAGGGGCGAGGGGCCGAGTGTGGAAGACTGCAGGGCTGGACGGGTTTGAGCCGCTTGAGGGTGGACAAGGGTGACGGGCACGAGCGAGGTGAAGGGATGGGCGAAAGCGCCAGTAGCACTGCACGTTATGCCGCAAGAGCGCCCTCTCAATGTCGCTGATCTGCGCCTGCACCCCGCATGCTGAACACATGCGCATGTGTATTGGGTTTGCCACCTGCTTGCTCACTTCCAGCACGTATGCATGCCCTGCAGACCTGTTCTAACATATGCCTAACCTCCTCACCTCCGCCTCCCCCCTCCCCAACCTCAACCCCCCCTTGGTGCAGGTTGCTAACGGCAGCCGCCTTTCGTTGCCTGATGTTGCGAGCCTGCAGCCTGCTCTGGATGCTAAGATCGCTCACAGCCTGTTCGACCTCATCCACAGCTGCTGGCATGACAACCCCGCGGACCGTCCTTCCATGCGGGACCTGGCGCGCAACCTCAAGCTGCTGCTGGCCAAAGTGCAAGCGTGGGAGCACGCACAGGGGCAAGGGCAGGGGAGCCAGGGGCAGGGAGCACAAGGGCAAGGGGCACGAGGACATGGGGCACAGGCACAGGTGCAGTCGCAGGGGACACCAAGCACTGCACAAGGTGCCTGCGCTGAGGTTGATAGCGCAAAGGGTGCAGCGAGCTGACCAGCAACAGGCGCGGACAGCCAGTGACAATGGCTGCGATAGTAAGTCACTATTAGTAACATGGACGGCTGCATGAGAACATGATTGCACAGTACACACTCGCCCTGACGTCTAGATTGAGGTCTTGCCGCAGTTGTTGAGCAGAAGCACTTGGCCTGCGAAGGGTCGTAAAGTATGTGCTATGCAGGCTCTGTATACGCGAAGCCCAGGGCGTTGAACCCACGTGGCCGTGCCCATGGGATGTTGAGCGTGCAAGCACTTGGATGCCACCTGTGAACAGAAACAAGAAGCTGCTCTTGTACAGGCTACGGCTACATAGACGAACCTGATGCTGGGCATCAAGCAGCGGGTGTTGGGGGTCTGACAGGTGCAATGATTATGTACATATCAAGTGCGTAGTTTGTAAGATGGTGTGACGCTTAGTGCATCCGCTTTGATGAGTTAGCTACTGCTGGTGTTGGTGATGACCTTGAACCATGTGTGTCTAGCCTCTAGCCCCACCTTGATCCAAAGTTTTGCACATCTTTCATGCCATGCATCCAATACATGTGTGTCTGCATGTTGGTCGGTTTGACCCAGTTATCACAGTATGGACTGCGGTCCAGGCTGTAAACACGTTTGTTGCAGCTGGTTCATTAGCTGCAGCTCTCTGCTGCTTGCAGGGCGCATGTACACCACCTCGGCACGCTGCAACACAGGCTTGATGAGCTGTCAGGCAAATGCACAGTGCTTGCGGCATCCTGCAACCTCTGCTGTCTTTCTGTAACACAGCGCAAGGTGACCTGTGGGCACAAAAGGCTAGCAGGCATTGTCCCTGCAACACTCTACCCATGTGCTTTAATTTATGCAATGGCAAGGTTCGGCAGTCACAATAAAACACATTGTCAACCAACGAGCCAGTCCGCACGCAGTCATGCGCGCAGCACAAGCTGCGGCTACTCCTGCTTGGCCTTGCCTGTCCCAATTGTGGGCGCAGGCAGCAGGCCCAGCTGCTTGAGGCGCTTGCGGTGCACCAGGTAGCCCTTGGCAGGCGGCTTCTTGGCCGGGAACAGCCCGCGCATGGTGTGCTCCAGCAGGTAGTTGATGCCAAAGGCCCCAAGGCACAGCACCACCAGCTGCCAGCGGATGTGGGAGGGGATCTCCACCAGACCAAACATCTCGCCCAGGCCTGCGGCAGAGGAGTGGGCATGTGCAGTGGACTTGTGGGTGTGCAGCCACGGGTCGGGCCGCCAGCAAAGTGGGCGTGGTCAACTGCTTTGATACGGATGAGCACTGGTGAGGCAGCAGGTTGAAGGACTGGTGGAACCTGTGTCGCCCTCCATACACGACTCCTAAATCATCCGCCACAATACAAGCCTGGTTCACCCCGCTCCCACCCATCTTCTCTGCCATGCTGCTGCCCCCTGTGCATAGTGCCTTCAAATGCGGGTCAGGCCCTGGCCACCCATGATACGCCCACCTGGCACGATGTCAAAGGTGATGACTCCCAGGAACACAAACATGTAGACGAGGCAGGCATACATGCCCTTGTTCTCTGTGATGGAGCTGTTGAAGGGGTGGCCCACATAGTTGACGCCAAAGGTAGACAGCTGCAAACACGCAGTGAGGAGGGGTGTGGGGTGCACAGATGCTGGGCAAGGGGTGGGGTGCATTTGCTGGGGTAGGGACACTGGTGGTGATAATGTTCTGAAAGGAGCACCGGCAGTGCATGGGCCAGACTACAGACTACAGCCAAGTGACAGCAGGAGGCCGCACATGTTGCATGGTCGTCTGTCACGACAGTGGCGTTGTTCCCGACTGTCTCTCCTCCCCGTACGCCTGTCCCTTCTTGACCCCCCGGCCAAGTGCACACATGACGAGCTGCCTGCTCCGTCCCTTTGGTCCCTGCGCCTGCCTCATGTTTGTCCCTTACTGCATGTTGGTAGCTTGTCGCCCTGCTCACCTGCACCCCTCCTGCCCATTGACCCCCTTGCCCCCTGAGATCCCCACCAAAATGCTCCACATCCTGCTTGCCCTCCCTCCCTCCGCTGCACCAGCACTGCCGCCCCCACTCCCTCCTCTGCCCGCCCTCCCCTCCCTCCCCTGTCCCACCTGCACTGCCGCCTCCACCAGGTAGCACACGCTGTTCACCAGGTTGGGCTTGAACTCGCTTTCAGTGCTCAGGCGGTCAGAGGGGGGCATCTCACGCAGTGCCACGTTGTACATGTACACCAACACTGACAGCTGAACACTGCAAAGATGAGGGAGGGCAGGGCATGTGGTTTGAGGGACGGGGAGGCAGGAGGGGGATGAACGGCAGCACTGACAGCTGCACACTGCAAACAGGGGAGGAGCGAGGGCGACATGTGATGAGAGGGAGAAACATGTGGTTCCACAGAGGGGGGAGGAGGGAGGATGAGCAGGGTGAGCCGTTACACGTGGTGGGTGGGGGCCAGGGGTCCAAGCAGGCAGGATGCAACAAGGCGGGCACCAAGCAGGGAAGTACAGCGGGTGGGGAAACGGTTGAAGCATAGCAGCTGGCACCTGGCAGCAAGAGGGTGGCCGGAAAGCTTCGGCAGCTTGAATCACACAAAGCAACGAGACCAGGTGTCCAGGTGGAATCAACGACACGCAGCCCCTGCTTTTTATCCTATCATGCGGCCCTCACGCTGTTTCTTGATGCTGTCAGCAAGCGCGGGTATCCCAGTAGGCACCTGAGCGCAATTTCTTAGGCCAACGCGCAAGAAGCTCTGCTGCGGCTGTCGCTGCTACCTGAGACGCCGATTCGCCCCTCTCGCCGCCCCACTCACGCGAACTGCCCCAGCAGCGAGATGAAGAAGTAGGGGTTGAAGATGGTGGGATGGGGGCGCGTGGGGGACAGCTTGTCCAGGGGCTTGGCCTGGAGAAAGGACAGGGGTGGACACACAGCAGGACAGGGGGCAGGGTCAGGGACATTCAGGCTGGGATACAAATTGCAAGGCAGGAGAATGGCGCCCAGGTAATGACTACTGGTGACTTCACAGGGGGGAGGCAGGGGCAGCAACGGTGGGTGCAAAGCCTTTGAGGGCTGCCTGCAACAGTGTATCTGGCAGTCTTTCGCCAGCTGTTACAGGAAAACATGTCCCATGCCAGCACTCAACACCCTGCAGCCCGTTCCCCTGCCCAGAAGGTGCGGTGATGGGCTCGCAGCTACCGGCCCCGTGTGGTGCTCAAGCCAAAGGCTGCACCTTACCTGGCTGATGAAAAAAAACATGCCTGCAGTCAGCACGCCGTTGAGTGTGGCCTGCGCGTCTGACAGCTTCACACCCTGCATCAGTAGCATGAGCATGAAGCAGCATGAGCATCAGCTCCAGCATCAGCCTGCAAACCTGCATCAAACTCATCGCCATCAGCAGTAACAGCAGCGACTTATGCTCCTGCTTGACGGAGCCTTCCTCAATGCTACTTTGCTAGGTGCCACATCACAGCGCTGTGTCTGCATTGCCCGATGATTCATTGCCAAATTGCAATCCGCTTCATCATTTGCGCTGTGCTTTTCCGGCGTTTCCATGCTCTCCTCACCACCATCATGCCCTTCCCTTGTCTGGCCCCCCATTCCTTGCCCACCTCAACCTGCACCGCTCCTTCCTGACCCCCGCCTTACCCCCTTCCCCCTGCATTCACCTGCAGGTACATGACTGACAGTGCGTAGGCAGTGGACAGACACAGCAGCCCTAGGATCTTGAACATCTGCACCGTCGTCACCAGGGTGCAGCGGCCCTGCTTCAGGATGTCGGTGCAGGGCTGCACGGACATGGCCTTGGCGGTAAAGGGGGAGGCCATGGAGGCATCGCCTGAGGCAGGGAAAGAGTGTGGGGAGGTGAAGGGTGTGGAAAGGAGGAGCAGGGCTGGCAAGCTGACCCCCCCCCCGACATACTCACCTGGTTTGACCATGGGCATGTCCCCCATGTCTGCAGCCATGCCCCCCTTGGCCTCCATCTCGTCCAGCCATGTGGCCATGCGCTGCATGGCGGGGGTCACCGCCTTGCCCTGGGCCCTCAGGTCCTCCAACATCTGAGCGCCCTTGCCCTTCCTGTCATGCAGAGAGTTTGGGGGTTGGGGAGGTTGGGAGGTTGGGAGGGGTGGGAGGGGTGTCGGGGTGAAAGGATACAAAGGGATGATAACAGGAGGGCGCCGGACAGGGAGCAGACTGGGAGTGAGGAGAGTGGACAGCAATGCAAGCAGTACCGCTCAACATGCTGCCTTCACTCTGGCCACCATGACAAACATCAACTCCGTCCTCCCCCCCCCGGTACAAGCACTGACTTGGGTCCGTCCGTTGGCTTGATTGCCGCGGTACCGTTGCTGCTGCCGGGCCCCGCCTCCGTCTGCGCCTGCACCTGCGCTCCCGCCGCCTTTTCCTTGTCTGCCTTGTCCTTGTCCGCCTTCTCCTTCATCATCTGAGGCAGGCGGCAATCACAAGGGCAGCACACAGTGTCGCATGATCAGCGAAACCAGGTCGTTGTGATCAGATTCCAAAACAAAACCAGCAAGGGTGGTCATGCAACACATTGCCCACCTCAAGCTCTTGTGTGACCCTTTGAGAAGGTTCAACCCAATTCATCTGTCAAGCCGACCCACACTCCTGTCAGGCGAGGCCTGAGAGCATGTCCCCTGCTTCAGCATAACCCACCCTCCTCTCCCCAAATTTCACTCTGCCTCCCCGTCCCCCTGCCTCAACCTGCTTCCCCCCCCCCGTCCCCTGCCCCCGCACCTTCTGTGCTGACTCAGACGCTGACAGCAGCGCCACACCCACATGTGCCGCCTTGAGGCCGCCCACGTCATTCGTGCCGTCACCACACATCAGAGTGATCCTGCCCGCCGCCTTGAGTGTGACCAGCACCAGCTCCTTCTGCTCTGGTGACACGCGCGCAAATACCTGGGAGCAGCGGTACAACGGGAGCGAGCAAGGGGACAAGACGGAGGAGGGTGAGCAGGTAGACCTTGCATGGAGGCTAGGCCACGTAGGCATATAAGCAGACCTTCACAACTGACCACCGCCCTGTGGTCCTTGCTCTGGCTCCGCCCTAACCACTCATGACTGACCTGCAGCTTTGGGATCACTGTCGGTGCAATGCCGACGCCCTCCAAGCAGTAGCCCAGCATACCACCCGCACCTCCCATGCTGCCTGCCTCCCTCACTTCCCCCATTTAACTGACCTGCACCATGGGGATCACTGTAGGTGCCATGCCGATACTCTCCAAGTAGCCCAGCGCCTCTCCACTGACGGCCAGGTCGAAACGGCTGGCTACCTTCAGCAGATCATCTAGGGATCTACTGAAGGGGATGCGAATCGTCTCATCGGGGCTCACCCACTCGTATTCGCTGTCGTGGTGCACGCGGGGCCCGCCCTAGACGGAAGTCACAGGATGAGGGGATGGGCAGGGGATGTGTTGCTGGGAAAAACTGCAGGAGGTGTGAGTTGGAAGATAGCAAGGCGACAACCCATGTGGGTTGTCAGCTGAGTGAGCTGAGTGATAATAATACTGGATGCACATGACATTGTGGGGAACTTGAGGTGTCGGCCGCAACAACAAGCTGTGTTCGCTGATAGAGCGTTCACTGTATGTTCACTCATCAACTGGTGCGCCTGCCTGGTACCTGCGCCGTGTTTGCCCCTTGCTCCTCTACCCCTTTCCCTTCTGCCCCCTTCTCCTTCGCCCCTCCTCCCCGCTGCCCTGGGCCTTACCTTGTCCATGCCGTGCACCTGGCCCTTCTCCTCCTCACGGTGGCTCAGCATCACCACGTCCCGTGTCACAATGTGAACCTGCACAGCGATGGCATCAGCATGCACAGTGCCGCTTCGAGGCCATGGTGTTCATTGGAAATGCGGCTCAAGTAGTAGCTGGCAACATGTAGCAACACAAGAAGTTAGTTGGCCCATGCATCGATATAAAATGTGCAAGAACACTGTGCGTTTCTCAGGTCTGTTGCTGAGCCGCCCTCAACAGCCCCCTGCTGACAAGCTGCACTGACACATACCCTGGCTGCGCCCTGGCTGCATCTGCCAAGGTTCCGTGTGCGCCTTAACTACCTCGCCCACCTTGCTGGCGGCGAAGCAGGCCGTGAGGGGCGCGTCTCCAGTGATCATTACCAGCTGGTGGCTAGAGTCCGCCAGGGCCTTGAGGGCAGGCTCACTCTCAGGCTTCAGGGGACACTGTAGCGGAGGCGCAGGGAAGGGAATGCAGTGAGCACGAGTGGCTGTCATCACTCAGGGCGAAAAGGGAAAGGCTTCAGGGGACACTGCGGAAAAGGAACAGGGGGAGGGAGAACAACCATCACTCAGGGCGAACATGTACAGGCATGCCTGTGTGATGGAAGGGGCAGGCGCAGTCCCAATCTGCAAAAGGCATTAAGGAGACACTTTGAAGGCGGCAAAACAAGAGAGCACCAGAAAGAGGGGTCAGGCAAGGCCTGGGTCACCCCCACCCCACAAGCAACACCAGTTCACACCTCACACTCACCTGGAACACTGCGAAGCCAACCCAGGTCATGCCATCCTCCACTTCCGCACGCGCCATGGCCTTGAGTGCGGCGGTGTCAGCGCCAGCCTCTGCAACTAGGGTTTTGGAGGCCAGCGCGATGACGCGCGCGCCCTGTGCCGCGTAGGACTTGTACATCGTGTCATATTCCTGGGGTGCACCCACTGCATGCAGCAGGGTGAATGTGGGGAGGCACAGGCGGGGCGGTGAAAGGCGCGTTGCAACAGAGCTGTTGGATACCAACGACAGTCACAAACAAGGGGTCAGAAATATACCCTGTGAGCCGCTCGTATGGCTTGTGAAAGGTGCTGTAGTTGCAACACGCACCCCACTGGCGGCAGAAGAGGAGGAGGCACAGACAGGCCAGCGGGCTTGGCAGAATAAGCGCAAAGCCTTGCCTGCTGTGTTAACGTGCGCTGTGTGCTCATGACCCAACGTTCATATTATCAATTTCTCGTGCGCACAGCAGAATCATACAGCATTTGCAAGCGCCCCCTCTCCCTGCAGCTCTTTCCCTTTCAGCCCCTGCACTCCTCCCCTCTCTACAAGCCACCAATCATCTCAGGAACTGCTTCACCGCTTCTCATAGCTACCCGTACGGGGTTGGCCTCCATCTCCGCTCCTTACCTGCACATCCGCGCTTCCCCATTCAGTTACCACTGCCTCCCCACCTGATATAGCTGCCCTGACCTCGCCCGACTCCCACCTTGTTCCTCCCATGCACATCCTCTCTCCTGCCCAACCACTTACCCAGGAACTGCTTCACCACCTCCGGCGCGCCCTTCATGACCGCCTGCACCCGCTGCGCCTTGCCCTTCTCCTCCACCCTGACCAGCGCCGACATGCGCTTCAGGTTGGAGTTGAAGTGGAAGCGGTGCAGGATGGAGGCGGTGATGGAGCCATCCGTGCTCTTTGCCACCCCCTCGTCGGCTGCATACTTCCAGCCACAAGCCTGAGCAGAGGGGTACGGGAGTGGCAAGAGGAGGAGGTTGGGAAACGGGAGGATGTGGCTGGGGTGAGGAGGGAGAGGCAGGATAGACGTTGTGAGTTGGAATACACGGTGGAAACGCTCAACCATAAGCCTTGGCAATGACTGTGACACAAAGTTGCCTGGAGACGCACGCTTGCAAGGGTCAAACGAATTTGGGCGCAGGGCCTGCACCCCTGCAAGTGCAAGGGTGGGGTCCTGTGCATGCCCCACTGCACGGGAACAAGCCAGAGAGTCGAGCCTCCATTCCACCTGACCCCTCCCCTCCACCACCTCCCTAAGTCCCTCCACCACCTCCCCAAGCCCCTGTCCCCCTCCTCCTACCTCGATGGACGCCTTCTCCAAGGGGTCGCCCACCAGCTCCTTGCCATCAATCTGGACCAGCGACTGCACGGAGCAGGGCAATGGCGCAGGGCCAGCACGATCAGCGCAGCACAACGGCCGTGAACAAACCAGACAGAAATGTCACAAGCTGTGTACAACATGGGCTGCAAGGCTGCAAGTCAGTTCCACCACCACCTAACACACTCATGCAAAGCGCCTTTGCTGTCCTGTATCAGCAAGCGGCCTCCCTCACCTGGCAAGTGGCCATGACCAGGTCTGCATCCCGCCCCTTGCCTGGCCCCACCACCTCCTCCAGCAGCAGGTGGTCGGAGGTCAGGGTGCCGGTCTTGTCAAAGCAGCACACCTCCACCTGCAGGCCAGGGTTGCAAAAAGGAGGGAGGCAGTCAACGTAAGCAAGGGTGGCGGCGACGGTCAGCGGTCACAGGTGAGGGTGCCGGTCTCGCGAGAGTCACAAACCTGAACGTACAGGCCAGGGTCACAAAGGGAAGGATGATGAGCGAGGGAGGGGCGGAAGGCAAGTCGTCAGGGGTCAGGGTGCCGTTTCTGTCAAAGCAGCACACCTCCAGCGCGATAACGGGGAAGGAGGTGATGATGAGAACATGCTTTGCGACGTCCTATGCGCACTCGCGGCACCCCACGGACCCCAAGAAGCACTGCAGGTAAGCAAGGGAGGGGGATGAGGGTAGGTTCAAGCGCAACCTGAACAGCATGAGGGCGAGCAGGACAGGGCACAGGGCATGAAAGGATGCAAGCAAGTGCTGTCTTCAGGCAGCCCAGTTTCTGGGCATCAAAAGGCTCTGCCAGTCACATGCGTACACTGCAGCCTGCTGGCCACGAAAAGGTTGGCGCTAGGAGGGTCCCAGCTGCTGTCGCTCGCCCAGTGCCTGCCTACCCCCCTCTGACTTGCCTTGCCAGCAAATGGGATGCGGAAGGGCTCCGTGCAGAAGACCCTCTTCTTGGTGAGCGCCAGCAGCGAGGCGTTGACCGCCATGGACAGCTCCATGGGCAGCTCAGGGGGAATGACGGAGGTGATGATCATGATGCAGTTCAGGATGAGCTTGAAGCGGTCACGGTTGGGGTCCTGTCGGGGGAAAGCAGGGTGCAGAGCGGATGGTGGTGCGTGTGTGTTTGATGGGGTGGTAGCGCAGTTGTTTGGCCAGGGTCCTGAATAGGCAGTGGCTGTAACAAGAGGTTGAGGGCAACAAGCAGGGCGGGCGGCAGGGCAAAAAACACTGAGGTAAACGGTACAATCCGCAGTGCATGAGTGGCCAGGTGCTGTAGAGAAATGGGTGGGTAGAGAGCAAGGACAGCAAGCCACAAGCGTTCAACTCCAAGGTGCGTTGTGAGCAGAAAACGCGATGTGGACTGTCACACACCGCCCTGTGACAACACCCCAGCCCCGACCCTGCAGCTGCTCACCTCAAGGCCGTGCTTGAGCACATACCAGGCTGCCGCCACGGCAAAGACCAGCAGGAACAGGATGAAGAGGCCTGCCTCCAAGCTGTTGGCGGTTACAGTCTCGGAGCTAAACATGATGGTGCGCATGAGCTGGCCCTGGGACGTCTCGTAGCCAGTGCGGATCACAGCGGCCAGGCAGCCCCCGTCGGGCGTCCTGGAAAAAGGGAGGCAAGGGTGAGTGGCAGAGGGGAGGCACGTGAAGTCATGCACGAGGAGATCAAAGAAGCAAAGAGGGAGCAAGGGTCAATATGAACAAAATGACATCTGATATGTCACATCTCTTTCTAGCCCTGTGTCGCGCCTTCAGCCCTCAGCACTTTCCACCAGCACTTCCAACCACCGCCTCCTGCCGCCCATCCCACCCGCGCTCACTTGATGCGTGCGTTGGGGTCCGCCGTGTTCTGCAGCACCCTTGTCCCGCTGAACAGCACGTGGTTCTTGTGCAGCTTCATGTCCAGGCACTCCTTAGGGGGCAGGTCCGCGATGGACACCTTCCACTGGGGCGTGGACTCGCCCGTCAGCACCGCCTCCTCAACGATGCAGCTGCCCGCAAGCAGCAGCAGGTCGGCGGGGACGACCTCCTCATCTGATGCAGGGCCTGCAAGGAAGGGGAGGGGAGAGAAGCGGCCATCGGCAGGGAGCATGGGAAAAGCGTCGCTTCAAACGTTAGGCCAGAGGGAGGGGGGTGACATGTTTTAGGTTCTGTAAGGGGCAGCAGGTTGGCAGGCACGACGTCCTCACTGCTTGCCCAAGGCTGAATCCTTCCCTCTACCCCCGTGCGTCATCCCCTCCATCCCGTCCCACTTCTCCCCCATCCTCTGTGGGATGCCCTTCCTTTTGACACATGTTCCTCCCATCCTCTGTGCGTACCCCCTCAATCCTGTCCCAAGCCTCCCTCCTGCAGTCTCTGTCCTCACCTCCTGTGGGCCTGCTGATGGAGACAAGGTCGCCCACCAGCAGCGCGTCACCGGGCAAGGGGCGCCACTGGCCACACCTGCACAATCGCGGACGCCATGGAAGCTCTAATCAGCATGTGCAGGTCCACAGTGTAGGAACACACATGCCTGGGAACACATGCCTAGGAACACAATTCATGCAGGTTTCTACCCACCCTGGCTGCCTCCTACACTCGCTATTTGTCACAGCCAGCCCAACAAGCAAAGCACCCACCCTGCGTCTCTCCTGACTGCTGTTGCACATGCTGTCGCCCCACCCCTGTCGCTGTCCCTCTTACCTGAAGACCTGCACCTCCTGTTTGGCTGTCTGCATGCTGCGCAGCTCCTTGAGGTTGCGCAGCCGCTGGTGCACCACCGTGCACTCAAAGGACACCAGCATGAACAGCGTGAACAGCGAGTAGTACCTGCAGTACACACATACATAACACTGGTGAGGACTGAACTGAGCAGGCCACCTTGAGTGCACAACGCCGGTTGCGGCTGCCTGAGTGCTTCCAGCGCCCCGCCTCTGTAGCGTATCACTCCGCCCTCCCTGCCCTCCAGGTTCACCAGTACTCGTCAAGCATCCACAGCACCACGCAGAACACCTGTGCAAGGGTGTCAGGATGACAAGATCAGGTGTGGGGGACGCAAGCATCAACACACCCGTGATGCGCGCCGTCACCTTGCAACCACACCCTGGCCCGCACTACCCTGCGGTTGGCCACGGATTTGGAGAACCAATGCAATGGGTTACCACCATCACAGCAACACAGAGTCTCTCCAACATCAACCCTTCTTCTACGCCCTCTCTTCGCCCTCCCTTCGCCCGCCCTTCCCACTGTTCTGCTGCCCCCACCTGAAAGCAGAAGAAGGGTGCAGTCAACTGCTCCTTCAGCAGCTCCCCAAAGGGCGGCAGTGGCACGTCGAAGCGGTTGACGCCGTATTTGTCGTATGCAGCCAGCTCCTTCTGCTGGGAAGTAAGGCCACTCCACTGGTTGTATGTGCCAAACTCCTCCTGCAACGGGGAAGGACGGGCAGGGCGCAGCAAGTGCAGGGTACGTTGCTACAGGACAGGCTTCGAAGGGGGGCTGCCGCGGGCAGCCTGTTCACTCTGCTGACGTGCGTGCCCAACCCTTGCCAGCACCTTGTGCATGTCAATGCCAGCCGCGGACCATACCCACCAGCCCACCCCCATCCCACATAGGGGGAATGCTTAAATGCCGCCTGCCCCTTCGCTCCCATACCTGTGTCGGGTACTCCAGCTTGGTGACCTGCCTGCTGGCTGCATCCACCACGAAGCGCTGCTTCCGGAAGTCAAAGCCCAGCTCCTCGTGCTCGATTATGCCTTGACGCTATGGTGGCGTGGCAAGGTGGCAAACCGTCACATGGTGTACCAGTCTGCGAGGCTGACTTGGCTGATGCGCGTGACACAGATGGCCTGAGTGAATGCACTGCCCGTGTTGTTGTGTGTTGCAAGATGCACGTGTCCAGCATCCCATGCATGGGTTGCGCACCAGCACTCGCCGCTCCAGTGCCACCAGCGCTGGCTTGCCCTGGTGCTTGACTGGCTCCACAAAGCAGGCATCAGCCTCAGCCACGTCATCCACGACCGTTGTGGACGCAGCCGCATTGAACTTGACGGACCAGTGAGTGGCGAGGTGTGCAAGAGCGTGCAGCAGCGCGCAGGCGCCCAGTCCGTAGCTGCAGATTGTGAACTTGTACCTGTGCGATGCGCCAGGAGCGGTTCACAACGTGCTGCTGGTGCGGCAGCGCCCAGATCCCTACTAGGAAGTCTGCATGGAGGGCGCAGGTGTGCTTTGCGCCCCTGGCCTGCCCTCACCATTGGAAACTGACTGCAAAGCTGATGCCAGCGCCCACAACACAGGCGTACAGCACTAGGAAGGGCCACACGTCCAGGCGAGCCAATTGCGCCTTGCTCTTCAGCAGGATGACAGCGGACGCATCTTTCGGGTCAGCCTGCAGCTCTCCCCTATTCAGGCCACGCGCGGCCATGATGGTAGGGCCCGCTTTGCCTTTGGGGCTGGAGGCATGTGCCACATCCTTGCTCAGAATAAGCGGTGTGAACTGTGTGGGAACGGATTATGTTGTGTTTGGCGGGGCCCTGCCAGTTGCCATCGACAAGCCTGGGCTTAGCGTGCGCACAAACAACTGCACGTTCGTCAACAGATTTCTAGCGCTGCACGACTGAGATGAAACACCTGGTGACGGCTGTGGCGCTGGCGCTGGTGCAGGCCCTGCTTATGCTGGCTCAGCTATCTGTACCAGCGGGTGCTGTCATGGCACTGAGTGGGTGAGCGTGCACGCTTGCTAGTCGCATCCAAGAGCGCCATGGTCCAAGCTGTTGCTGTCAGTCGTTTTGAACATTCAAGGTGGCCAGGATCTGAACGTGAGCCTGTGTTCCCGATTTCCATGCACCCCTGCACAGCATTGTGCCAGGCCTAGAGGACACAACCTGCCACAGTACCCTGCATTTCCGTCTCATAAGGTGAGGAGCAGGAAAGGTCGCAATCGCGCCGCAGCCACCAACCTGCAGATGTACTTTGACCAAGTATCCACCTGTTTTTGCCATGCAACAGCCTAAATGATTATGCCGCAGACGTTGATTTGGCAGCAGCCTTCATGCTGGAGAGTGCTTCTGCCAGAAACTGCTCACGGCTTTTCGTGAGGGGTGTAAATGGCATGGACCTTGGGATAGGCAAGCAACTGTACGGCCCATCGCTTCGCAACTACAAAACCGCCCAGGTAGGGACAGAATGCCTGCAAGAGCTAGCCCTGGAGCGGTCAGGCAGGCACCAGGGCTGCTGGTACACAGGGAACACCATCGGCTTCACACAGGCGCAACGCAGGGCACAGTGCTTGTGGACAAAGCATCATGTAATAGAGGGTGTGCAGATTCACAGCGTAGCAAGGAGTGGGATGAGTATCAAGCCTGGCAGACGCCTGCAACCCCCTTCCCTTCCCCTGTTGGCACCCATGCTACTGCACCTCCTACTGCGCTCAGGTTGTTGACTTTGTGACAGAGGCAAACGCACTGGCCTTCCTGGAGTGCCAGGCACGACAGCCCACGACGGCGCTGTTGGCTCAGCTGGGTCGCAGGACTGGGCACGTGAAGGCACTGATCCCCGCCTCATCCTGCCCTCAAGACGCACCGGGCACCAGCACAGCATCAGCAACACACCTGCGCACTGGCAACAGCGGCACCGGCTTTCACGCAGCTTCAACCTTGGCACCTGTGATGGACGTGTTTGCCCTCTTGGGCCCCAGTGAAACAGCCAACGCCTCAACTGTGACCCCGACGTCGGGTGCTGCGCTGGGCAAGCGCCTGCTGGCCTTGCTGCGAATCGCCAGCGACCAGATCGTGCATGCGTTGGGGGGCAGCACATGGGCCAACTACGACTTCCTGTCCTGGGCGGATGACTGTGAGGAGGCAGCGCTAGTGGCGGGAACTACAGAATTTGCATCGCTCAACCTGCTGCGAGCATACTGGTGAGGCTCGCCGTATGTGTGCAGACACCTAAACGAGGAAGGGTGCAAATGAAAGCATCAGCGTTGTAGCTCAAACGGACATCTCTTCACAGGCGCTGTGCGTACCTTGGCTCACAATCTGCTGATCAATTTCACCGTCTCACTCAGCCTGGGCTGCCTTGACTGCTGCAGGGCATACCTGCATGGGCCACCTGTGGTGCCGCAGCTGACAGCTGCCACGGCCGCTGTCCAGACTGTTGCAAGAGTGCAAATGCAGCCAGTGCAGCTCAAGGAATGCACACAAGACACATCAGCAGGAGGGGCTGTGGTACTTGGGCAACCCATGTGGGAGGTGGCCATGAAGCAGCACTGGGCACAGGCAGCCTCATCCTAGTTGCATAGCAGCTGCATCAAATATTCATCCATCGTGTACTGTGAATTCATCCCTCTGATTTTCCAGGGCCTGCTGCACTCCCATCCATTCCTGCCCAATCACACATACACGTTGTACACTGCTGCTGCTGACAAGTTTGTTCCGCTGTATTAAGAATGGAAGCTAGAGTCCGCAGGCTGGACATAGCAACACCTGTTGATCTAACTTTCATATTGGGTCACAGATTTTGAGGGCGGTCGTGTGGGCCTAACATTAGCGCAATTCCCGCTGACTCTGGCCCAGTGCACTCAGGGTGAATTGTGACCTGGCTGCCGAAGTGGCTCAAGGTAGCAAATTGTGCAGAGGTCATGCGGTGGAGCCGGCCGACGCCCGACTTTTGTATGCCAATTTCAAGACGCATGACCTGCCTCTTCCGCTCACATACCACTGATATAATACCAGCTGTGGGTGGAGCTCTCTCCCTTGTTCCCTCCCTTCCAGTTCCCTTACCAATGGTAATTTACCATGACTGCTGTGCCCTGCAACCATGAACCACCGTTCTAACTGGCCTACCATTATGGGCACTGCAAAGCTCACCTCAACTGTTTGTTACAAGTGAGCAAGCGTGCTGAAGCCTGGTCTCGTATAAACACAGCCTGCTTTGCAATAACACATGCCACACAGTTCACATCAAGGGATCCACAACCAAGGGGCGATTGTCGATCTAAACTAGGCAGGTCTATGTGCGGGTGGCGCATCGCGCCAAGCGGCCACTGCCTCACAGAACTAGGCTCTTGCACGTTTGCTCATGCAAGCGCTACATCAAAGGTCGATCAGCAGCAGAGCGGCTAATGTGACGCGCCGGGCAGAATTGTAAGAGAATGCGCTGTGGCAGCCACAGCTGTATCAGAAGCATCCACGAAGCATCGCTGACGCTTAGGCGGAGGGGCGCTCGGGCTTGACGTGCCTGCAAGGCGGCAGGCAGAGAACGGTAAGTTTGAGTTTGCAAGCAAGCGACGCAATCATGGTGACGTGCAGCAAGCTGGCGAGTGTTCCAAGCAGCCGCATAGACAGAAATGTTGATTGTGCGCTGGACAGGCTTGCTACAGTGGTCATCCCCCGCGGTCAGCAGGACAGGTGCTGATTTCACAAGGGTAATGCAGGTGCAAAACTCACCAGATGTCCTCAGCGTACTCGCGGATGGTCCTGTCGGATGAGAACTTGCCGCTGCCAGCGGTGTACATGATGGACCTTCACAACAAGCGGAATGGGACCAGGCAGACACCAGAGGTTAGCGCATGGGCACCCGAATGTGTGGCAGAGTGCGCTTTTCCCAGCTCAGGCCCTATCAAAGCCGTGTGTTCCACTCAATGCCATCCACACCATTGCCCTGTCCTGTCCCAAGCCACCTCCCCAAAACATCACATACACACTGACCTGCGTGTCCACTCGTCCTTGTCCTTGTAGATCCTGTCCACCTCAGCCTGGGCGTCCAGGTAGCCAGCGAAGTCGTTGGCCACCAAGAACCAGTCATTGCCGACCTGCAGAGATGCACCAGGGGCGGCAGCAGCCATTGCAACGCTGGTCATCACAAGGCAACAAATGATGTGCCGCGGCTAGGAAACGCGCCACATCCACAACCGGGCAATACCGTGCTGTTTGCCTGGAGATATCGGGCTGTCCTCTCGCAGTCGCCCTCCATGCTTGCGCACTTGTTCAGCAGCCAGGCCCTTTGCCACCACCCTTTCATACCTGCCACCCCCGCCATACCCTCCTCAACCGGAAAAATGCATGCCATGCCCTCCTCCTCACCTTCATGTTGTTGACGCTGTCCACCATGGGCTTGAAGTAGTCCTTATCCCCAAACATACCCCCCTCAATGTCAGCCATGATCTCGTTCCACCTGAAGCCACATGGTCGGAAAGCAGCAGCAAGCTGGAATGAGAACTTTGTCCTGAACTGACCTGCCTCTCCTTCAAGCCCCCGCCATCTCAGCATGACAGCCCCTCCACCACCTCCGTTACATGCGCAATTTCTGCTGCTGCAAGTGCAAGCGCAGACCATCCCAAACACGGCGCCACAACATGCCCCCCTGCCTCACCGGGGGTCGGTCTTGAAGTCCTTGCGGGTCTTGCGCAGGTCGTTGACCTCCTCTGCCTTCACACCGAACACAAACACGTTCTCCACGCCAGTCTCCTCAGCAATCTCTATGTTGGCTCCGTCCCACGTGCCCAGGATGAGGCAGCCATTCATCTGGAACTTCATGTTTGAGGTACCCGAGGCCTCAGTGCCGGCGGTGGAGATGTGCTGAGACAGCTCCGACGCGGGGATGATGGTCTAGGGGAAACATGTAAAGCATGGGAAGGAGACAGTTAATACTATTGTTTCAGCAATTCATCATGGCTCAACGCAAAGCATCTACCGCTCAGTTGCGTGTTTGCCTCTGCTGATGGTCTGCTCGACGCCGTTTGCACCTTCCCCCGCTCTCACCTCGGCCAGCGACACGTTGTAGTCGGACAGGAAGTACAGGCGCAGGTAGTTGCGGGTGTCGGGGTCATGATTGATCTTCTCACCCACAGCAGTCACAAGGCGGATGATGCGCTTGGCCATGTCGTATGCCGACGCAGCCTTGCCACCAATCACGCACACGCGAGGCACCGCGTTCTTGCGCTCGGCGGGCGTCATCTTCTTCAGCTGCTTGTAGCGCCAGATGATGGACAGGATGTTCAGGTACTGGCGCTTGTACTCGTGGATGCGCTTGATCTGTGAAGGTTGCGTGGATGTGGATGGGCAGAGCGTGAGGGGAGGTGCTGGGTGCACAGCATGTTTGGAATGCTGGGGTAGAGCTCAGCGCAGCACAGGGCCGAGTCCTGTACCGTATGCTACCCCAGCCTCAGTCAAGAGCTGCCATACATACCGTCGTCGCACCCCTCGCCGCCTTACATGGATATCAAACATGCTGTCCATGTTGACGTCATCGCCGGTGCGCTCCTTGAGCAGCGCAGCCAGCTTGGCCTTCTTCTGCATCTTGACCGCGCGCCACTTGGCCTGGAAGTCCTTGTCGGTCGCGAACTTGCGCAGGCCAGACAACAGCTCAGCGTTGTTGATCCTGCAGTGGAGAAGAGGCAGGCAGGGAGCAGCAGCGGGCATACAGGTGTCAGAGGTTGACTGTGCGGCTGAGGAACATGGCCAGGAGAAGCCCGCCTGTCCCGTCAGCACCTCCCAATCCCACTTCAGGATCTAAACTCTCAAATCTGTCGCCATGCATACTCACCACTCATTGGAGCCCAGTGCCTGGGTGATGAGCGCCGACAGCTCTGGGTTGCACCAGGCCAGCCAGCGGCGGGGGGTCACGCCGTTGGTCTTGTTCTGGAACTTGCTGGGGAAGATCTTGTAGAAGTCGTTGAAGATCTCGTCCTTCACGATCTCACTGTGAATGGCGGCCACACCATTGACATAAGAGCCACCAACCACGGCCAGGTAGGCCATGTTGACGAGCCTGAGAGGGCGGCACATACAGAGCTATTGTGAGAGGAGGCAAAGTCTGGAAGATGCTCTGTCAGTCTGTGTGTCGCTTTAAAGTGAGGCACCATCCCCCCTCGCCCTAGACGCCCCTTCCCTAGCCCACACGCTGTGACCGCCCGTCCCAAACCCACATCTCATCGGCATTCCAGGGGTTGGGGTGCACGATGGACATGGCGCTGATCTTCTTCTGCTTCTCAGCACCAGAGCCAGGCAGGTAGCTGGCCAGCCACTTGGTCCAGCCGTCGTTGATGATCTCGATGATCTCCATGTGGCGGGGCAGCATCTTGGCCATGACCTTGACAGGCCACTTCTCCAGTGCCTCAGGCATGACGGTGTGGTTGGTGTAGTTCAGCATCTGAGTGGTGAGTGAGGGACAGGGGCCAGGGCCGGGTGTGAGAGATGACATTGACCAGACATTTCCATCAAGGCGCACCAGAGGAGCTGTGCGCTTTGCATTTGTTAACATGCAGCTCCGAAGAAGCGCACATGCTCTGCCATAGAGCTCCCGTTCGCCGCGCTTCCTTCCCTCCCTTCGTTCCTCACACACTGCTTGAATTCGCCCACACGACATCCACCCAAGCCCCTGACCTTAGTGGTGATGCTCCAAGCGTGGTCCCAGGCCAGACCCTCCACGTCAACCAACAGGCGCATGACCTCGGCCACGGCGATGGTGGGGTGGGTGTCGTTCAGCTGGAACACAGCCTTCTCGGGCAGCAGGTCCCACTGGGTGCCGTGCTTCGCCTTGAAGCGGGCAAACACGTCCTGTGGTCAAGGAGACAAGTGCAGGCAGAGGTGCTCTTCGTAAAGGGCCTAGTCTCAAGACTCGAACCGCTGACCCTCCCTCACATCATCACCATCTGCCCACCTGCAGGGAAGCCGCAACGAAGAAGTACTGCTGCTTCAGGCGCAGCTCCTTGCCCTCGGGGGTGGAGTCGTTGGGGTACAGCACCGCACTGATGGCCTCAGCCTTCTCCCTCTCCAGCATCGCCTGCGCACAACCAACATAAGCAGCAGCAGCGTGAGAGGGGTGGCAAGTGCGAAGTACAGCAGCTCCACAATGTTGCCACCTCTGCTCAAGGGCACGTTGGCAGCGAACGCAACCCAGCATACCATTCAGCCACCAAGCAACTCGCGGCGCAGCCCTGTCGACAGCCCCTCACCTTGTCGTAGTCGCCAGCGTTGAACGCAGCCAGGTCGAACTCGGTGACGGGCAGGGCGTCCCACAGGCGCAGGTTGGACACAGTGGGGGTCTGGAAGCCGGGGATGGGGTTGTCGTAGGCCTGGGCAAACACCTGATAGGGGCAGTCAGGCACAAGCAAGCAAGGCAAGACCATCAGCAAAGGAGCCACAATGGCAGGCGCAGCAGCTGTGCAAGTCACTGCCTTGATCCGCAACAGACTACCAAGGTTGAGCTTGCAGGAGCCGGTGTGTCCCGATCAACAAGGCGGCTGTCTAACCCAGATCAAGCATTTGAGGGTCGCCATAGCAACAGCAGTAGTGCCGGATCATCAGCACCACAAGTGCAGCAGCACCACTGCTGCCCTATGCCCATCGCACCTTCTGGTTGGGCACCCAGACGGTGACCTCCTTGCCGTTCTCCTTGCGCTTCTCAGTACGGCCACCAAAGGCAATCTCATATTTGATTTCGGGCCTCTTGACTTCCCAAGGGTTGCCATCAGTGAGCCAAATGTCAGGCAGCTCCTTCTGGAAGCCCTTCTCCACAGCCTGCGATGCACATCAGAATCATTTGAAAGAATCAGCCAGACCTTGCGGCGGGAAGAGCCGGGCAGAACTGGCGCCTTGCACATGCATGCATCGCGCCATGCCATGCCATGGCGCGCTGCCCACCCACCTGCTTGAACATGCCATAGCGGTAGCGAATACCATAGCCCCAACCCGGCAGGTCCAGAGTGGCGATGGAATCAAGGAAGCAGGCAGCCAGGCGGCCCAGGCCACCGTTGCCCAGAGCCGCGTCGCGCTCCTGCTCCTGCACGGTCTCGATGTCATAGCCCAGGGCACGCAGAGCATCGGCGTAGGGGCCCTCCAAGCCCAGGTTGAAGACAGAGTTGGTCAGCGACCTGCCCATCAGAAACTCAGCCGACAGGTAGTACACGAACTTGGCGTCCTTAGCCTGTAGATGCGATGCGGGGGAAAGATCGTGAGACTGACGGGGTTGGGCGCTGCATGCATGGGCTTGGGTCGCATCAAACACAGCCCGGATAGCTTCCATGCTGGTTGCTGGGCGGCTGATGCTATCGCCTGGCGGCAGGCCGGGCTGCTTGCATGAGATGCGCTCAGTGACAGCGGGTACCCAAAGCCCTCTGATGCTGCAGCATTGGGCGCACCTCCCAGTGCGCGTGCGTCTTGTTGAATTTGTCGATCAATTGGTCGCGGACAGAGTAGGCGACGCCCGTGTAGGCCTCCTTGGGAGCATGATCACCCACAGCCGACTTGCCCAGAACGGTCTTGACCTTCCCAAGCACATCAGGGAGAGGCCCCGTGCTGGAAGCACCGGCGGGGGCCTTGCCGCTGATCCCCGCCTCAGCCACGCTGCGAACTCGCAGGTTAACGCGGCTGGGGCGTGCAGGGCGCACAGGCAAGGCGCCTGCACGCTGCTGAACGCGGTTGTGGACTGTGTGCATCATGTGTTGCTGCAATGCCACAAACCCCCACTCGCCAAGCTGATATCAAGGTGGTTTTCCCATTCGAATCCATGGAAAAGTATGAAGCCTGAGGACTTCGGCGCAGCGCCGGGGACGGTGCGTGCCACAAATTCCCTGCTGCCTCGTGCTATGTCGCACTTCGCAGCCTTCGGGGCACGTCCAAAGGGTTTGCTGGGGTTACACTACGCCAAGCAGCTCCTAGCAGCAGCGCTGCCTGTGCAAGCTCATTCTCGCGAAATAACAAACGTCCTGCAGACATGCCACTGTCAAAATTAACCTGCTGTGCATTGAGAAGTGCCTGCGCCACCCTAGGTCAGGCAAGAGGTGCTGGCCATGTGCGCTGCAACCGCAACTTATCCCCTGCGGGGTCTACACCTCGTGCCGCACACATGCTAGTTCAGCCCTAGAGCTACTGCTGCACTTTGTGCGCGCTTAAACAAGTGCAGCCTGGTCTCAGGGCGAAAAGCTGGCGCGAACAGCAGTGCAATCTTCGAAAAACAGGAGCGATGGCTGCAGCCGCCGTGCTATCATAGCCCTGCACACATCGCCCCAAGACCCAACCAGCGCCACATCCTCATCATCTATTTGCAGCCATTGTCCGACCTCCTCGCTCAGCGCAAATACCAGGTAGTGGTGGCCGAGGTAGCACACCACACAGCGCAGCTGGAACGTGGTGGGTGGGGCACCTGCTTGGCTGCTGCTGCTGGCCTGGGTGGGCATAGAGAACACTTCAGACAGCTCCACCTCGCAGCCCAGGGCCTCAACAGTGCCCTTGATGGCATCGTGTGGGGCCTGCAACCAGCAGGAGGGTAGCACAGCAGACAGCATCAGAACCTGGGCGGCAGTCAACGCCCTATGGCAGAACTTCTATAGCTGCAAGACTTGACAGCGGTTGATGTGCATTGGCGCCAGCCATGGCGCTCCCCAAACGCCAACTGAACCCAACCCAGGTGCATTACCTGCGGCGACTCCCACACAATCGCCAGCGTGAACACAGCTGGTCGTCGCAGCAGCACCACCCCCGGCAGCTGCTGGGCCTTGTGCCCCCCTCTGTGGCTATGGCTTTGACTCCTGGCCTCCACCTCTGCTAGCACCTCTTCAAATGACGCGGCCGGCATTGAGGCTGCGGCCTTGCGCAGGCTCTGGGCCGGAACCAGGTGGAAAAACTGCACAACCCAAGGACCAGGCAGGGTGGCAGAACTGTGAGGCAGGGCAGCATGATCAAAAAGCGGGGCGCACACGCAAGTCTTTTATTTTGTGTCAGCAGCGGTTGCGAAGGTTTTGGTCGTGCAGCTCCACACCAGTGCACAACAGGAGGCCTGAGAAAGGCTGATCAACAAAACATTTACTGTCTAACGCTCTTGTACGCACCTTGGTGAACTGTTGGACCTCGTGAACGCCGCTGTCACGCAGGCGCTTGACTGCAGAAGCGCCCTGCCATGCAGTGCCAGCAGCAGAGCCGCTGGCAGGCACCGCGCCAAAGCTTGCGCCCACCACGCTGCCTCCTCCCGTCGCTGCAGCGGCAGCAGCTGTTGCTGCAGTCGCTGCAGCTGCGGCTCCATTGCTCTTGCGGTGTGCCCCCCTGCCGCGCTTGTATTCCGAACCTGCGGTGTAGAAGTCGTCGCCGTCGCTTGGCGGGCAGGGCACCTGCACATCCAGGCCAAAGACCTGGTGCACTAGCGACACAGGAACAGGTGCCGCAGCCACTTCCTCTCCACCCTCGGCAACAACGACCACAGGCGCAGCCACGCCCCCAGCAGGCGCGTCCGCCATTCGCACTTTGACCCTGGCTGGCAGCTGCAGGTCTGCAACCTTGTCCCCAGGCGCTGCGCCGATGTCGGCGCGGTGCAGGATGCTGAGCACCTCGCCAAACACCTCGCCCGCGTCCTGCATGTCGGAGGGGTCAATATGCACCGACGACTGGCCCACCAGCGCATCGCGCAGCTCTTGTGGCGACACGCTGCTGCTGGTGTTTGGGGTAGGGTAAGTAACAGCACCAGCTGCACAGGTGGTTTGTGGCGCGGCAGGGTGTGTCAGAAGCACAAGTCAAAACGCGAGGAGCATGAGAAGCGTTGCGTGCACCAAGTCACATCAGAAAACAATGACTCCCTGGTGCACAGGCATGAGTTGCGTCATGACAGATGAAGAGCTGGTATGACATAGCAGCCGCGACTCTGCAATGCAAAGATAATAAAGATTGATCAAAAAAATCCTACCAACATCGCACGCACCTTGCGCAGGCTCCTGTGCCGTCGGTGACTGCGCCATGGCCTGAAAGATCCGCCAGATGGCAGCCATGACCCTCTGGTCCTCTGGAGATGCGCCCTTGCTGGCCGCATGCTGCTCCAGCTGCAGCTCAAGCATGGACTGCCGGAAGCAGGCCAGGTGCCACAGCGACTGCAGGATGACGTTAAGGAAGCAGTTGTTCTGGCTGCCGCGGTTGAGCAGCGGGCGCGCAAGGCGCAGCAGCCGCGCACCCTCGTGCTGCTGCTGCAGCGTACCGGGCGCAGTCTGCAATGGCGATGCGCTCCCTGCCGCTGCACCGCTGCTGCCGCTGCAGCCTACCGGCGCATATGTGAACTGGCCGTCATGTGAGCACAGCAGCTTGCCAGCCGACGGCTTGGCAGGTTCCAGCATGAAGTACATGCCCGTACGCGAGCCTGCTCGTCTCATGGGCACTGGTGCCTGCTGTGCGGCGAGCGGTCCCTGTGAGCCCTGCGGTGATGCCTTGGCCCCCTGCTGCAGCATCCCGGGTGATGTCCCGGGGGCTGGGGCGCGCCCACCCGACCCAGAGCTCCGGCTGGGCTGCTGCTGCTGTGAGGGCGGGGGCATGTTCTGCTGCAGCTTGGCTTTCCACGTCCCCAGAGCTGGCACCCCGGCTGCCATGGCCGCCAGGTTGGACGAGCTGCCCGAGGCAGAGGCGCCGCTGACTGATGCCGGGCCGGGGGACGCGCAGTCTGGCACAGCGTCCCCGTCGCCCATGAGCACAGACGACCAGCTGCCATTCTTGCTGAGGGGCATGCATGGCGACGAGCCGTTGGAGAGCCCACCAGCTGTGGCTGCTGCAAGCGACGCCTGCGACGACTCAGGCGCGCCAAGGCTCCTGCGGAGCTGCTCCTGTGGCTGGGAGGCAGAAGTGAGGGACGGGGCTGCTGCTGCCGCTGCAGGTGCAGCTGGAACGCCCACCCCAGGCTCACTAGCTGCTGTGGTAGGTGCTATGCCAGGTGCTGCACTAGGTGCTGCGCTAGGTGAGGGCCCTGGCACGCCCGATGGAGCCTCAGCCTCTCCTGCCTGACTTGTTGCGGCTGCTATGAACGGCGCGCCTGGGCTACCCACTTCTGCATGTGGCTCACTGCCCTGCTCCTGCGGCTCGTCTGTTGTGACATTACTACTGCTGCTAAGCTTTGAGGCAGCTTCTAAGGATGGCCCAGACCCAGCGGACTGCTCAAGCAAAGGCTCTTGTGAATCACCGCTGCCACCTACGCTACCCATGCATTCCTGTAACTGCAACTGCTGTTCTACCTCCCCTCCCTGTAAGCTCCCTGTGGCCGAGCTTTCCGCCAGTGGCAGCGCAGGGGTATCTACAGATCCATATACATGGCCATTTGCCTCGGGCTGGGCTTCATGTGCAGGGGCGGGTCCAGCCTGCTTTACCCCTTCACCATCCATGCCCTGTTGCTCCATGGCTGTTGCTGGCGGAGCGTTCCTGCTGGCAGCTGCCACCGATACAGCCCTGACGGCCCCTGCTCCCCCTGCAGGAGCTGTCCCAGCGCTGCCACTTGCAGGGCGTATAGTATTCGCGTGCATGGGCTGCGACTGAGGACCCTGCGCGAAGCCCTGCTGCTGTTGATAAAGCTGGTGCTGGTGCTGCTGGTGCTGGTGCATGAGCTGCTGGTGCTGGTGCTGGTGCTGGCGCTGCATCTGCTGCTGCTGGTGCTGCGTGTACATGGGCATGCCCATGGCA
>JAWZTI010000143.1:0-51543 GCA_039880955.1 Chlamydomonas urium | reverse complement strand
CTCCCGCGTCGGGCGCCTCGGCGCCTGCCCCAACGGCGCCGGCGGCGGTGTCGCACTGGACCCAGGCGGAGGTGGAGGCGCAGGCAGGGCTGCGGCTGCTGGGCCTGGCGGTGATGGTCAACCCGCTGCGCCCCGACAGCGGCGCCGTGGTGCACGAGCTTCACGCCGCCGGCATCCGCACCGCCATGGTGACGGGCGACCACCTACAGACCGCGGTGAGCGTCGCGCACCTGTGTGGGATCATGCCGGCTGGACGGCCTGTGTTCCTGGTCGATGCCGACGCGAGGGACGGCGGCGCCGCGGCGGCATGCCTCGACGGCGGTGACGGCGGCGGCGGTGACGATGCGCCTGCCGACCTGCAGCTGTCGGTGCTGCACCCCGACGGTGCGGTGCGGGAGGTGAGGTCCGTGGCACAGGTGCTCACGGGCGTCGCGGCAGGCTCGCTGGCGTGTGCGGTGACTGGCAAGGTGCGGGAGGATGGGGGGGGGCTTGTAGGGAGGGGCGAAATGAGGTTGAGCTGGACAGTTTGACGGGAAGCAACACAAAGTGCTGCAAATATGCAATCGATGTGACGAGCAGCTGCAAGTCCCGCAGCGCCCTCTTTCTTAAGCTTCCTGATGGTCCAAAGCTTCGTAGCCACAATAACCTTGTCACCTTCAGCCATAATTCTTGCCTTCCCTGTCCCCAACCCACGGCCCCCTTACCTGCCCCTGCAGGGCTTTGCCCGCCTGCTGGAGGTGCGTGACGAGGCGCTGCTCCTGGCGGTGCTCCAGAGCGCCACCGTGTACGCGCGCATGAGCCCTGACCACAAGCGCGACCTCATGGGCCTGCTAGGGGACGGGCTGGAGTGGGTAGAGGCGTGCCCACACCTGGGCCTGCACGTCGGCTTCTGTGGAGACGGTGGGTGGGTTTCGTGTTTAAGGTTTAGGGGCGTAATAGGGCATGGCTTGAAATTTTCACTGTGTGGCTACGCCTGGGCCTGCACGTGTGGGTGGGTGGAACATGGGAGTTGCAAGTCAGCGATAAAAGGTTCGAAGGAACTGTTTTAAAAGTAGAGTGAAATGCCATGTACGACCCTCTGCCGTCTCCAGCAGTCCTTGTACCGTCTCCAGCAGTCCTTGTGCCGCATCAAGCAGGCTGTGGATTGCTCAAAGAAGGCCCTCCGCCGCCATTAGCAGGCCCTGAGCTCTGACCCTTACCCACGTCAAACGTTGCCCAACCGCCCATGCCAACACTGCAGGTGCCAATGACTGCGGTGCCCTCAAGGCCAGCCACGTGGGCGTGTCCCTGTGCGAGGCGGAGGCATCAGTTGCGGCGCCCATGACCAGCAAGCGCCAGAGCGTGGCCGCCATGCTCACGGTGGTGGCGGAGGGCCGCTGCAGCCTGGTGGCCACGTTCCAGATCTTCCAGTGAGTTGGGGGCGGGTGGGCCCTGTTTCACAGTAGGGCACTTAGCCACGTTTCAGGTCTTCCAGTGAGGTGGGATCTGTTGGAGAGGCAGGTGGCCACGTTCCAGATCTTCCAGTGAGTTGGGGGCAGGTGGGCCCTGTTTCACAGGGCACTTGACCATGTCTTAGGTCTTCCAGTGACTCAGAACAGATCGGCTTTTCTAGGAAGGGCAGGTGGCCACGTTCCAGAGGCAAAACGTTGATGGTGCCTCACCAGCACCACACAGGATGCTGCGACCGGCACCAAAGAAATCGGTTGTTTAGTTTGGTTGCAGTAAGTTGCAGTCAGAATTGCAGTAAGTTGCAGGTCTGTTATGATTAAGGCTGGTACAAGGGGGGACAGGGGGAGAGAACAGGAACCGCTGACAGAATTGACAATTGGTGGCTACCATTGCCCACACAAGCATTCACATGCATACAAGCTGACACGACAAGCTGCTGCCACAAGAAGAAAGCAATGACGGTGTCACCTGCTTCCTATCACCTGCTGTTGATGTACTGTCATTGGTGTTCGTTGATGTCCTGCTGCTCTATCTCCTGCCACAGGTTCATCATCGGCTACGCGCTGGTGCAGGCATTTGAGACCAACATTATGTACACCTTCGCGCTCAACGTGGGCAACTACCAGGTAGGGATCCACACCCAGCGTGCTCTTGCAAGAGCAGGGGGGCACACCTGCTTGCGCAGGCGCTGTGCCCCACTGCAAATGCACCACATGCATAAGCATAGGCAGAAATTTTGTGGTCAGACCTGTGCTGGCGCATCACCTGCCCTCCTTTACAAGCTGCCGCAGGATATGGAGGCTGCATGGCCCGCATAGAAGTGGGCGGCATGTCAAGCGCTGTTCTATTCCATAGGACTGTGAGGCCCCTTGGCGCCGATTTGCACTGCTCCCCGTCAGTCTCTCCCCTCAGTTCCCGCCCGCCTCCTGCATCCGTGTGCCTGGCTGCAGTACCTGATCCAGGACCTGTTCTTCACGACGGTTCTGGCGGCCCTCATGGGTTACACAGAGCCACACACGCGCCTGTCCGCGCAGCGCCCGCTGAGCCGCGTCATGTCGATGCCGCTGCTGGTGTCGACGCTGCTGCAGCTGCTAGTGGTGGTTGCGTTCCAGCTGCTGGCGCTGTGGCTGCTGACGCGGCAGCCCGGGTACATGCCGACGGTCGGGCCGACGGACCTGCGCCTGGCCCAGGCGCCCGAGAACACCGTCACCTACCTCATGGTGAGGCGTTTGGTAGGGGGTACGGGCGGGGGGCGGGGGGGCGCTGCCATGAGTTAGGTACGCTCTGTCCGACTGCTGCTGCCTGCTCGCTTGCGGGTAGCGTGCCCTGGTGTTCGTGTTGTCCACGCGTACGCCCACCAACTTGGCATGTAAACGCACACGACGCCGCTGCAGCAGCAGCTCAGCCCAGCTCAGCGTATCAGCCACGCAATGGAGCCGCTGCCGCAATAGGGCGGTAGACCAGGCCAGTATAGCGGCGAATAGGGTGGAGCACAACGCAGCGCCCCCCTTCACTGTCCTGCCACACCCCAGGGCCTTGCACTGGCACCAGCACCCTGGCGCCATCCCTGCGGTCGCTGGGAGCTTGTCGAGTGGAGGTCATGCTGGCAGCCAGTAATGTGCAACACGCTGCTGCACTTACCTGTTCATCTTCACCTCTGCCTGTTTGTGCATTCGCAGGCGCTTTCTCAGTTCATGATCCTGGCTGTTGTGTTCAACAAGGGCAGGCCGCACCGCAGCGCCCTCTACACCAATTTCGCCCTGCTGGTGGCACTGCTGGCACAGGGCGTATTCCTGCTCTACTCCCTGCTCGTGGTTGACCCCTTCAACCAGGAAGTGCAGGAGCTGGTGGGCGAGGACGGTGTGGTAGACAGGCTGTTCAGGCTGAAGCTGCTGGTGCTGATGCTGGCAAACGGCATTGTTGCTTTTGTGGTTGAAGCAGCTGCAACAAGCATAGCTGCTTGGCTGCGCGGGCGGAATCTTCATGAAGCCAGGCAACTGCAATATGCTGCGGTCAAGACAACCTCCGCTCCTTCCAAGTCTGCTGTTGCCTAGACAACATCTGCTTTCTTACTTAGATCTGTTTTCTGTGACTTAGTCAGTTCCCAGGTTCATGGTGCCTGCAACAGACCTTGAAGTGCACAGTCCATGCTCTGACCATGTGCTGCATGCCGTGCAAATGTTTCTCTCTCAGCACCACTGTCTCCCACGTCAGATTACAACCACTGACCTTGCATGGGATCAAAAAGCCACTTCCCCCCGTCCATACATTGCAGGCTCCAGTCACTTTCGCGACTCACCTTGCAACTAGAAACACTCAAACAAGAACACCCTGCCCCTCTCGGGCCCGAGTGCGTGTTTCAGCACACCACTATGGCAAAAATAACAGGAACAGCAGGGCAGCAAGCTCCAGGCCAGCCGCCAAATACACATGCTAGGTTACTGTCCCATGTTCAACATGCTGGTGCTGCTCATTTTGCAGCTACGCTGGCTTAAACTTGGAACTGGGCTGGGCAATTAGTCGATCTTCAGGCCGGAGTCAGGGTCCTCAAAGTCACCCAGGTCCTTCTGGCTGATGAACCTGCGCCATGCATACAGCAGCAGCACTTGTGTCTTTCAGGGAAACCAGACCCAAGACAGCCATTCCGACCGAGCCACAGAACGCAGAAATGGTTGCTTGGCAGATCGCTGCTCGCGCTGCTGAGGCTGCGAGACGCGATGTCGCACGCACCAGGTGGTCCAGACCAGGGTGAAGACGCCCAGCATGGCCCAGCCGATGGCACCCTCGTTGATGCCCAGAGGCAGGCCAGTGCCGTCACCGTTCAGGCGCTCGTCCACCTGCGCGTACGTGTTACCCGCAGAGACGCCCATTCAGAACCCTTTGGACACGATCCGACTGCTTGGGGAGGACACCATGGCTGGGCTGTGCTGCTAGTCAGCACTGATGCTGCTCTGCTGGAGGGCCATGATGAGATGTACACTGCTTGCACGCACCAGCGCGAAGGCGGGGGAGGCAGCCAGCAGGGCGGGCAGGGAAGCCGCGGCAGCGGCGACCTTCTTCACGGCCTGTGCAGGGGTGGCCTGGGCCTTGCAGACAACTGCGCAGCGGTGCCGAGGGTAGGGAAGACGTCAGCATGCGAAGACCTCTTATCCATGCAAGATCACCGCTTCTCGTGGCAAGGAGCCCTACCGTTCAGCTTGGCCACGCGCGCCGCGGAACGGGCTGCACGTAACAACAGCAGCAGAGGGCAGGGGGCGGGTGAGTCCTGGGTGGGCCGCGCAGAAGGGTCCACTGGATCCTTTGCGAGGCTGCGCTGGCTTCCACGCCGCTGCCACTCACTGCTGCGGGCAACGGCGCGGCTGGACTGGCGGGCAACGGTCTGCATTTTGTTTGGCTGACTCACTGAAGTGGTGTTGTCCCACTGCAAGCGCCTGGGTAGATGTTCGCCGAGGTAGTGTGAAACAGTGTGGGTGATGATCCAGGCGCCGATACGCATCCCCCGAGCTCTTAGGGGCCCGCGCAGCAGGTGCGGGACGGCGTGCGTGGTCCATGCGGAATGAACCTTGCAGAACCGTTCTGGTGGCATAAACACCGACGTGTCCGGCAACGTTATTCAGTTCAATTTTTTCTTTCCTGCTTTGTCCACTGCCTGGGCGCAGAAACGACTCTGCCAAAAGCCGTTGTACGCTGCACTGCATGCCGTGTGCTCGAGGTACCAAATATCCCATACACATGCTCCACGTTCGGGCTGAATAGACAAAACCCTAGAGAGAAGCTTTTCAAGGAAGAATCAGCCACTTCAAAATGCCGCCTGCTGTAGCATATCGTCAATCATCTCATGCTGTCTCGGTGTGAACCAGCAGCTGGAGCCTGCAGCTGCCAACAGTGTCATGAGGTTGCGACGGAAGGCATCCTCATCGTCGTGACAGTACCCACGCAGCCAGGCAGCATGTATGCTCTGGATGCAGTTGAAGATCCTGTTGGTCTGGATGGAGGAAGACGGATCTTTTAAGTGCTGCAGGATGAGCCGTGACAGTTCAACCACACGGTGGGGGCCATACGCATAGCTGTGGTCCGGTCGCACGGTGCAGGCGTCGCGCTCCGCCCGCAGCCGTTGGTTGTCGTGGCGCAGCTCCGCGACCTCCTCACACAGCAACGCGTGTTGAGACGTCACACTCAGGAGTTGGGCCTGCAGCTGCTGTTTCTCAACCTCCAGGCGGTGCTTGGCTGCCTGCACCTCAACCAGCAGCGCATTGGACTCGGGAGCCCGCCGCTGCTGCTGCGACTCCCGCTGCCTGGCCTTGGACTTGCACTCAGCTGCATGCTGGTTGTAGCCATCAGCACAGCCGGTCCACTCGCAGTCGATGACAGCGGCGTAAGGGCAACGCAGCTTGACACCCTCCCACACCCGGTGCAGGGCCGGGCATGCGTTCCTGAGCGGCGGCAGCTGGGCTGGCAGGCGCTGGCGGTCGATGGGGCACAGCATGGATGGCGTGTGCTGCCTTGCAGCTGCAACACAGGCGCTGCAGAACACGTGGTGGCAGGGCGTGATGACGGGATCTGCACACATGTCAGAGCAGATACTGCACACCAGGTCTGCGGGCAGGGTGGCAGGACAGATGACCACTGCTGTGGGTATGCCGCCCACATGCTGGCTTGATGCAGTGCCTGCACGTGAGATGGGCATGGATATGCTCTATGCTCTATGCTCTGGATATGCTCGCTTCTACAGCCGAGCCAAACGAAACGAACAAGCTTGGAAGTGTGGAATTCTGCTTATTAACGAACCGCACATGCGCCTCAGAAGCTCAATTCTACCGCGTTGGGATGTAGAGCATTGGGTAAATTGCTGCAGATGTGTTGCCGTTTGAAACACATCGCCGGGTCAAAAACATCCCGAAAAACCTCACACAGACGTGAGTTGAACTCCTGTTCCTTTGCACACCACGCCGATCGCAGCACGTGGGCCAGCGGGCGACAGCTTCAGCGGCATGGCTTTGTGACCCTGCTGTTTGCACTCACGCATTTGGCGCAAAGCATCAGGGCGGCATTGATGATAGCAAGCAGGGGCAGCTTTGGCGCGTCGGCAGCTCGCTCGGCACAGTAGTTGGCTCAGCTCTGTATCCAAGACAGCTTCGCAGCTCGGCAGGCACGGGGCAACAGCCTAGATGGTGAGTGCGAGGGGCAGAACCCACCAGCATCGCAGCTGCTCTGCCCCTCGCCGACCCCTGATCCGGTGCGTTGACGCTGTCGGAAGCGCAGAAGAACATTTTGGGGCTGGTCCAGAGTGCTCCATGCCGGGTGGACATTGAGTTCAAGGATGCTGCCAACAAGCCCTACACGATAACCACTGTCGTGAAGCTCAAAGGGGATGAGACAGAGACGTTGCCACTGTACACCAGCAAGGACAGCGTTATCGGCGAGGTAGCCCACGGATGGACAGAGTGGAGTGTATCTCAGAACGCCTGACGAGCCAGAACAGGACCATGCATGCCGTCCTCAGCATTGCACAGTATGCAGCGCCGTTTGGATTGCCAGCTCGTTCCGCAACGGTTCACCCCTGCCTTGCCTGCATGGGCTGCCTGCAGGTGCGGGTGACACCTGTCACCACCAAGAAGGTGGAGCACCAGGGTATCAAGGTGCAGCTGCTGGGCCAGATTGAGCTTGCCTCGGAGCGAGGGCAGCCTCACGAGTTTCTCAGCCTAGGCAAGCCTGGGGGCTGGGTGGTGGGTTGGTGGACAAGCTGTCGGGCTGGTGAAGTCAAGTGCATAAGCTATTCGGACGCCAGCAGCATGCGGGGATGCGGGGCATGCCTTTTTTCATGCCCCGCTTGCATGCATGCTCCTCAGCGCACTGTCTTTTCCTCAGCTATGAAGCGCCAGCGTTTCTTTTGAGTTGCACCTTTCGCATGGAAGCGCCCAGTTGTCAGCAGGTTATGAAAACCTTCTGAACAGCAGCACCGCAGCACTGCCTCAACTGACTGCATGTCTGCTGGTGCTTCTGCATGACCAACGCTGCGCAGTGCGCGAGCTTGCGCCACCAGGCGACCTGCCCAACGCAGTGTCGTTTCCATTCGAGTTCCGCAATGTGGAGATGATGTACGACTCGTATCGGGGGCGGGCTGTCCGCTGCAGGTGCGCCCAGGAGTACTTGCCTTGGTAATAGTAGCAATACCAGTCTCAAACAGCTGTGTATGTGTTAGTGGTAGCTGTACTGGTCTCTATTCACAATACGATTTGCGTTCGGAACGCTTGGAAGGCCAGTTGCTTGGCTCAGCATCCACTCCTTGCCATGGCACTGTGTGATGCATTGCTCCACCGCATAGTATGCTGTGCTTAGAGCCCCTCGCAAACCAGGACACCCAAGGTAGTAACTTGCAGTTACCCCACCATGCATCCCCATGCATACCCTGGCACACTGCTGCACCTGCGTTTTCCCACACCAGTCATCTGCCCGGTCACCCAATTCACCCCACCCTTGTCAGCCCTGTTGCCCAAGTCACGTGTTGAGTGATCATGAAAGGAGCTACCCTTATCAAGGGGCTGGCTACCATGGCCCTGCATTTATGCAGGTACCTGGTCAAGGTGACGGTCACAGGCAAGGGTATGGTTCCGGACTCACGCAAGGAGGCGAGCTTCTGGGTGCGCAACTACGAGGAGCCGTCGGAAGCAGCAGCGCCCATCAAGGTGCGGCGTGCATTCTGTGGGTGGCCTTTGCCTGTGGCACCCAGCTCTGTGTACAGCACCCAGAATTGCTCGCAGCGCTCAGCCTTGTTATGAGCGCCCAGCCTTGCTTTAATCACCCCAGCATTGTTTAAGCGCTAGCTTACGTCCAAGGGGCTAAAACAGACTTGGGTACAGAGGTACATTGTTGGAAAGAGCTTGTCCTACGTTGTCGTAGTTGGGTTGCGTAGGCCGTTGACTTCGGCTGTTGCTTGGGCACTGACCTGAATACGCTGCGCATGCAGCCGTTTTTGGTGTGCTGCTCAGGTGCCCAATGCATATGCCCCTCCCCTTTCCTTCAACGACCCTGCCCCCCTGCTAACTCATCGCCGCCGCTGCCTCCCTCCCCTGGCACCTGCCCCCCAATGCCCACCACTGGCACAGATGGAGGTGGGCATAGAGGACTGCCTGCACATCGAGTTTGAGTACGACAAGGCGCGCTACCACCTCAAGGACGTGGTGGTGGGGCGCATCCACTTCCTGCTGGTGAGGCTCCATGGGTAGTTTGGTTTCGTCACTGAACTGCCTGCTACAGAAGAGTGGGTCGGACAGGAGGAATTCAAGAAGAGGCACGGTGCGCAGCGGGCTAGGATGCGATTTCTAAGGATTTGTAGGTGCAAGGCTGCTTGTGGCAGGGCATTGTGTGGAGAAGGGCTTCAGGATGCGTTGCCGGAACGACACTGTTATGCATCTCATGCACACAACCTCGAGCACCTCTGCTGCGCCCAAGCCATTGCTTGACCCCCCCTTGCATGCTACCGCCTCTGCTGCTGCTGCTGCACTATGCTGCTGCTAATTTGCTGCTGCCGCTGCTGCCGTCAGGTGCGCATCAAGCTGAAGCACATGGAGATTGAGATCCGCAAGCGCGAGACCACTGGTGCAGGGACCGCTGCGCACAGCGAGACAGAGACGCTCGCCAAGTATGAGATCATGGATGGGGCGCCGGTACGTGGCGAGAGCATCCCCATCCGCCTGTACCTCAGCCCGTACGACCTGTCGCCGTCGTACAAGGAGGTACACAACAAGTTCAGTGTGCGCTACTACCTGAACCTGGTGCTGGTGGACGAGGAGGACCGAAGGTAGGAGCTGGAAAGGGGAGAAGGGAAGGGGAGAGGAGAGGGATGTTCAGGGTGTGCTGCTACCCAAAGCTGGTGCTGGTGGAAGGAGACGAACCTGGATAGGAGCTGGGAAGAGGGGGAAAGAGTTGCTTAGAGTGGTGGCACAGCTAGTGCAACGTGCGCTACTGCTTGACTTTGGTGCTGGTGGATGAGGACTGAAGGCAGGGGAAGTGGGGGCTCTGAGGCAGCTGGCTGAGTTTCAGTCACTGTCTAAAATGCTGGAGTGCGTGCGACCATGCGTCAGACATGGCCAGCATGCTGAGCTCAGTGCTTGCAGGGCAATATGGTCACATGGCCTGCTGTCACAGTTTTGTGTATTGAAGGTTACTCAGTTAGGGACTTTCAGGTCCTTGGCTACATGCACAAAAAGTGCTTCCGGTGCCGCTCACCCTTGTCATTGCCACACATGCATCGGCATGCGCAGATACTTCAAGCAGCAAGAGATCACGCTGTTCCGGCGGGACGAAGCCAAGGCCGGTGCGGACGCAGTTCAAAGCACCGCGCCACCATCCCTGGCAGCCTGAGCATCCCCAACATAATCTCCTTGTTGTTTGCAGCAGCACAGAACCCCTCCCTGACTGTAGTGGTTTCTGCTTCGGCAACACCCAGTCCACCAAATGTAACATGACTTGTAGGGGCCAACTGCCAGACGTGTTCCCAGGGGTTTCACACACTCTGCACTTGCAACTTAAAATTCAAATGACATTACATGGCTCACAGCATGATTCGCAGATCAGCCGCCGTTGAACCCAACTGAACACGACCGCTAACAATCAAAACAGTCGCAGCGGCAGCACATTCCGTGTGCACTGCCATCTGAGTGCTCAAAGAAACAGGGCAGCTTGAGGCTGCGCAGCCCAGCAAAGCCATCGCACATACTGTGTCTGCTGCATATTCAACCCCCTCCACTTTTCTCTCAAGCCCACAATCCATGAGCCATCTTACACAGGGCTTGATTTGCCCTGGCCCTTTGGAAAAGAGTAGCGGAGCATCCAGTTGCACAGGGGTGAGCCCCAATGTCTTTCCTCTTTCCTCTACTTCTGGGGCGTCTCATAGCCCTGGGGGTAGTTGGTGGCCCACAGCCACTGGTGCTTGCACATGTCTAGCACGTTGTACCTGGCTTTCCAGCCCAGCTCCCGCTCCGCGACCTCAGTGGCGGCCCACACAGCGGTGGAGTCGCCGGGGCGCTTCTCCATGATCTTGTACTCCACCTTCTTGCCAGACGCCTCCTCGAATGCCTTGACCATATCCAGGACGGACGAGCCAGTGCCGGTGCCCAGGTTGATCGCCTGGCAGCCGTAGTCGGCGGTCCGCATCACCTTGGAAACGGCAGCAACGTGGCCCTCGGCAAGGTCAATAACGTGGATGTAGTCGCGGATGGCGGTGCCGTCGGGGGTAGGGTAGTCGCCGCCCCACACGCGCAGGAACTCGCGCTGGCCCAGAGCCACTTGCTGGATGTAGGGCATCAGGTTGTTGGGGACGCCCACGGGGTGCTCCCCCAACTGGCCGCTGGGGTGCGCGCCGACGGGGTTGAAGTACCTGTGCCATGCGGGCCGGCAAGGGGTAAGGTCATGCAGGCGGGTTAGGTTACCGGGGTTACCGGGGAACAAGGGTCTGCAGAGTGCTCAGTGAAACGCAGAAGCATGCAGGGTCGCCTCTTGATGGACAGGCTTGTTGCAATATGTCAGCAAGCGGTATGCCCTTTGAATTGCTTTGTCAAGGCCACAGCCTGACCCATCAGAGCACACACACCAAAACAAACCCCAACCATCAATCCCCGCAATGCATGCTCAGCCACTCAGACCCCAAACAGCCAGCGAGCACAAACCTGAGCAGCAGGATGCGCCAGTCCTTGTCACCGGCCGCAATGTCGCGGAACATGTCCTCCTGGAACAGCTTGGTGCGGCCGTAGGGCGACACTGCCTTGAGGGTGGTGTCCTCGGTGATGGGCACCTTCTCGGGGACGCCGTACACGGTGCAGGAGCTGGAGAACACGATCTGCGCAGGGGTTTGTGAGGAAACCGCTGCTGGGCATGGAGGGCAATAGTAACAGGCGGTCACATGACCCGCGCTCATGTTGGTCATCAAAGGATTGAAAGGGGGAGAAGCGGTGGGAGATGCAGCTGTGAATGGACATGTGCGCTGATGAGCTGATCGAATATGAGCGTTGATGCGCGCTGAGCTGAAGGTGTGAGGCAAGAGATGGTGACGGACTGAAGCAGTGCATGCATGAACTGGGCATCCGTCTGATTGTTGGCACCAACCATCATACCCTTGCGGACAAATAGCTTGCACTTTGAACATTGCTTTGTCGCCAATTTCGTCTGTGGACCCAGCTGGTCGTCCCATGAACCTGGCATCTCACGTTCTTGCAGTTGTGCTTGCGCATGACGTCCAGCAGCGTGACAGTTCCGCAGAAGTTGTTGTAGTAGTACTCCAGAGGCTTCTCCACGGACTCGCCCACGGCCTTGAAGCCAGCAAAGTGGATCACGCAGTCAAACCTGCATTCAACAGGCGCCGATGGCAGTTAAAGTTGTGCCGGTAAGGCATATATGCATGATTCTGTCCAGGAAAGCTGACGAGGCACGTTGAGACCGAACATTAATCTGCACCTGTACATGCGCCTTACTTCTCAGCGGTGAACAGCTTGTCCAGGAGCTCACGGTTGTTGATGTCACACTGCAGGGCGCAGAGCAGTCAGCATGGTGCAGGCATAAGCATGCATGGAGGCTCATGCATACACTATGCATGCAAGGTGCCCAGCATAGTACGCAGCATGCGTGCGCGCGCACCTCCACAAACTTCATCTTGCCAGCCTTGTCGCCAGCCAGCTTCTTCATGTGCTCAAACACACGTGGGAAGGAGTTGCTGAAGTTGTCGATAAGCGTGACGGTGCAGCCATGCTCCAGCAGCACCAGGACCGTGTGGCTGGCTGCAGCGGACGCAACAAGCAGGGAAAAGATCGTGCCGCGATCTGTAAACGGATACTCCGGGGAGAAGAGCCCTCTACCTGCCCCAGCTCAAATTGCACTCTTACCAATGAAGCCAACGCCACCGGTGACAAAGATGTTGAGGCCGGACAAGTCGGATGCCATGTCTAAGCCCGCGTCTATCGCAAGCCCAACAGGCGGTGTTGTGGTGCGCGTCTGTGAGGCTAGGCTCAGCAGCAAAGCTGCATCGTGCGTTCCTCAGCGCAAATTTGCAAAGCAAATGTTCACACCCACAGCCACACTTTCGCTCCATGAAACCGCTTCCCTTTGCCCGCCTCTCCCTTCTGTCGCGCGCTTAGCCGCAGGTAGGACCCATCATATCCATGCTCAGCTGCACGGCGTTCGCAGAGCGGTCTCCGTCATGCCCAGCGCCGCCGACACCGCTTTTGCGCTCTTCCCAATGCATGCGCAGAATCAGGCCTCGAGGACTGGCATTAGGCGAGGGAGCGTTCTGTTAACGCGAGGACCATGTCTGATGCAGGGTGAGCAGGCACAGCAGATTCGCTGCCAATTGCATGCATGCAGCTTATCATGACAACCCTGCGCCCTCTCTACCGCAGAGAGGCTCCCGCTGTTGAGGTGCCGGAGGTCGTTGGTCCGGCCGAGCCGTTGGACATCAACGGCGCTGTGCAGATGGTGCTGAAGAAGGCACTGGCTCATGATGGTCTTTCCCGCGGCCTGCATGAGGCGGCTCGTGCCATTGAGAAGGGCCAGGCCCAGCTGTGCGTTCTGGCTGAGGACTGCAACCAGCCTGACTACCAGAAGGTGGGTGCTGGGCGATAGCGCTGCACCCAGAATGGTGGTTTGCTGGGCAATCTGCGAAGTGAGTTCTGCACGGTGGCTCAGACTGACAGCATTCTTGTTATGCTGCTCGCTTGCGCAGCTGATCAAGGCCCTTTGCGCTGAGCACAACGTCAGCTTGATCTCCGTTCCTGAGAACAAGCAGCTGGGTCAGTGGTGCGGCCTGTGCAAGATCGACCCCAGTGGCGAGGCCCGCAAGGTCGTCGGCTGCTCCTGCGCCGTTGTCACTGACTTTGGCGAGGAGACCGTGGGCTTGGCCATGGTGCAGGAGTACATCAAGGTGAGCTTGATTGCAGGGCACCGTAGGCTGTTCAAGCCCATGCGGGCTTTACTGGTGCCTGTTCATGTTGGCGAGAGTCAGTGCGCGCGCTCCAAGCTGTTCTGTGTGCTGACCGAGCTCTCCTGCCTGCCTGCTCTGTGTGCCTGCAGTCCCAGTAAACGTTCAGATGGGCGCCTTGCTGTATTTGATTGCACCCATTGCTTCTTGCACTTGTTGTAAGCTTCGACAGGGGTGCTACATACATACAGACCAACATCAAGTTTCCTCAGGTACCGCATCTGGTACCGCATCAGGCAACCAACCGCGCTCAAAACTTTGAGCAAACGTTGGCCCTGATGGACACAACAAGTGCAAAGCAGGGCAGGGCACATTGTTGCTACGTTGATCAAGCAATGGCAACAGCACAGCCAGCATGCGTTGGCGACTAGAAAGAGCTGTTTGTCAGCATGCCCAACAGGCACAGCCGCTGGTACATCCTAATCAGCCTTGACCGCCTTGAAGATGTAGTACACAAACAGGTATGACGCTGCAAAGCCGACGGTGCCCAAGGCAAAGTATGCGCCCAGGATAATGACCGTCATGTAGGACAGGTAGATGAGGATGGGCATAAAGCCAACCATTGATGACAGGCTGCTCATCAGAAAGCCAATGGCGTACAGGGCGATGTAGACAGCCACCGAGCCGCCGCGGCGGAACGACGCCCACCTGAAGGTCGAGGCGCGGGGACCAAACACAACAGGATTTCAGCAATCAGCAAGTGACAGTTGCAACTGAGCACGGCA
Organism: Chlamydomonas urium; assembly: GCA_039880955.1. Taxonomy (NCBI): domain Eukaryota; kingdom Viridiplantae; phylum Chlorophyta; class Chlorophyceae; order Chlamydomonadales; family Chlamydomonadaceae; genus Chlamydomonas; species Chlamydomonas urium. The sequence goes on along the minus strand of JAWZTI010000143.1, from coordinate 37,401 downwards.
GGTAAGAGTGGACGCATGACACAGCAGACTGTTGGACGCAACCGCTGTTCAGCAACACAGAAAAGACGAGGAAAGCCGAGGAGGTGCGGGAAATCGTGTTCACATGCAGATTCTTGGGCGAGCTGCACTGAGCACGAGCATTTGGTGCTGTATGACCGGCACTCCGCCACTCACCACCACTGGTAGTCCTCTGAGCACAGCTGCACGTAGGTGCACAGCACCGCAATCTCCGCCGTGATGACGACGGTCAGCAGGCCGATTAGGAAGACGAAGCCAAACCTGGCAAGTGGGTGAGGGAGGACAGCAGGGTCAGGCGTGGACGCAATGGATAAGCAATCCGCTGCCACCAAGTGTAACCAGGCTGCACGGCAGTGGAGACTGAGCATGCACCGTAGCACCTAAAGAGCAGTGATAAGTTAGGACATCCTGGGCGTCCTTGACTATTTGCCTTGGGCGCCCCGGCCGTTCAATCACACTGCCTGAGGTGGGGGTCTGCTGGGCTAATCCTGGCACCCCGCACACTGTCCATAATCCGCCCGTTCACTGCAGCACAGGCTAGCCAATGAACGCCCTGGTCTGTGCGACAGCATCGCCCGGCGGCAGCACTCACAGGTAGTAGAAGTAGCCGAGCCACACAGAGGTCAGAGCAAAGTACAGCTCGATGAAGACGGTGCCGAACGGCAGCAGGCCGGCGGCGAAAAACAGGATGGTGGGGTTGGCGGACAGAGGCGCGGGGGGGATGTGGCGCGGGATCTGGTTCGTCTTGACTGGGTGGTCCTTGATGGGCAGGCGCACGCCCAGGTAGCCGCCGACGAAGGTCAGGGGGATGGAGACCAGGAACCACACTGCCACGATGGCAAAGTACATGCCGATGGGAATGGCACCGGTGGTGCCTGCGCGGGAGGTCAAGGTGGGAGAGGGCAGGGGAGTGGGATTAAGAGGTTATTTAGCCAGTTTCCGTTTGGGAAGCAGGGCTGTCAAGCTTGGTGACAGGTTTGACAAGGGGTGCTGCAAGCCTGTGTGCTCAGAGCAAACACAGTCCTGCTCTACTCCAAGGCAATGTGCGCTGATGCAAGTGTTATGATAGCTCGCTGGAAAGCCGTCTGCTGACCGATGCGCCATGGCAACGCTGACAACAGCCCATTCAGTTTGCTCACCGGTGTGGTAGATGACCAGGTTGAGGAAGGTGAAGATGAGCAGCACAATGCCAGGGAAGAACACCGACACCAGGGCGCAGATGTACGGCCAGCCGCTGTACGAGCGCTCCATCAGGCCCCAAAGGTACACGCCGGTGAAGCCGGCGACCACAGCCAACCAGATGTACACGACGATGGTGGCAGTGAGCAGGGCGCCGCGGGAGGCGGGGGACAGGAAGCCCAGGGACGCCAGCAGCAGCGTGACAGTGGAGGTGGAGATGATCTGGAAGCCAGAGGCCACCTGTGGACACAAGGAGGGGCGGCCGGGCAGGAGGCGGTGTTGCGGGACTGGATCAGGCCGATTGCAAGGGGGCGGTGCGGCGAGGGCGCTTTAGTGAGGGTTGAGAAACGAGCAGGGGGAAGGCAGCGACGACGAACAGGGGCCCAACGCATGGCCAAGTGCCGAGTCGCAAGGGTGGTGGGTGTTGATTACGCTCGAGAGCTGTAACAACAAGCAATTAACCTCGGGTCATGTCCTGACGCCGTCCCCAGTATGTGCGACCGCCACCGCCCACGATGAAGCACCCGAAAGTGAAAAGTGACTAACCCAAACCAACAACAAGAGTTTGGCAAAGGAGAGCGCACTCACCTGCACGGCCAGCATCTTGCTGTTGTTGGGTGCGCGGAAGACGTCGCCCGTGACCAGCTTCCAGCCCGCCTCGTCCTTCATGTCCAGGGTGCTGGACTCGACCAGCAGCTGCTCGTACTTGGAAAGGTCGCGGCGCACGGTGCGGATCAGAATGATCGCGACGATGGTCGCCATGATCAGCACGACAACGATGGAGTTCATGATGCTGAACCAGTGGACCTGGGGTGGAAAGGGGGGGCGGACGGCAGAGGGCGTGCAGGGGATCAAGGCAGAACGGAGGGGAAACAGCGGGGAGAAGGGGAGGTCGGAGGACAGTCAGGGATGAGGGGAGGGCGAAGAGCGTGAAGGGATGGTGCCATAAAGCTAAGAGAAGGCCAGCGCTATCTAGCAAGGGCAGACAGCAAGTGCATGGCATGGTCGGTAGGTTGACAGCGGGCGCAGGTATACACTCAGCGGCCCCCGGGAACGTACCTCGCCTCCGGGCATGCGCAGGTAAGCGTCCCAGCGTGACGCCCACTTGATGTTGCTCTCCTGCCAGAACACGTCGTAGCTGTACACGATCTTGGCGCCCTCCTTGAGTTCCTGGGGCTGCACCTTGGTGTCGTCGCACACCACGTTCTCGATCGGCTTGCCAGCCTCTCGAGCAATGCTGCACGGCGCGACCTCAAAGCCAACCACCATGTAGTACGGCTCCTCATCATCATCATCATCCTCGTCCTGCTCAGCGCCAGGGGTGCTGCCTGCAGCGGGTGCGGCCTTCGTCTTGTCGTCGGCCATGAGCGAGCGGCTGAGGCGCCGCAGCGAGCTGCGCAGCCCCGACAGGTCGGTCGCAGACCCTCCCGCGACCCAGTGGCGCTGAGCCTGCCCATCCTGCAGCTCCTCAGCGCTGCCCGCGATGCTGCCCGCGCCTGCGGACAGCTGGCGCCTGGCTGCCTTGCGGACGTCGATGTCGTTGATGATGCTGCCCTTGGAGTGCTCCAGCGCGGCCGTGTACTCGCCATGCGTAAGTGACACCAGGATGTTGAAGGTCAGGTGGTTATACACGTAGTACTTGCCGTTGTCGCTGTAGCCCAGCTCAAAGCCTGACGCACGCATTGGGGCGCGTGATGGGGCAAGACTGCAAATGTAAGAGCACTGCTCCCTGCAACGCGGTATGTCTTGAACAGCCTTGTCAGTGTGCACGTCCCTGTTTCAGGTATGAGCCTACCCTCAAACCAAGGGTACCACTGACGTCCATGTTGGTGTGATCAACTTTCATCACAATGTGTTCCTCTGGTGCCCTTGCTACATTACTAAGGCTGGCTTGCTGTCACACATTTGCCAGCATCAGTCTGCCCACCTGTGTCGCCTGGCGGCAAAAGCAAGCACGGCACCCAGACCCAAACTCAAACCAATCCACGCCCAAACAGGTCACCATAACCCAAAACCTCGTTCTGCTGTTGCTGAGGGTGCATGGTTTACAGTCAGTTGTGATCCCTCACCTGGCCTCACAAAGTCTTGGTTCTGTGACAGGCAGCATGCAGCAGGGTGCGTTTCCAGTCAGCGCCGCAGCCGGGCAAAGAAGAGGGCTGCAGCTGTGTTGCTAGGCGCTGCATGTAAGCTCACATCATCGCCACAGCGCAAGCCATCCCACCAGCTGCATGCTGCAACGTGGCCTGGCCGCACCCACCTCATCAAGCAGATCATACACAGTCACCGGCAGGTTGTCCAGGATCATGTTGATGCGGTAGTGCTCATTGATCTTGCTCTTGAAGTCCTGTGCCCAGGCATCACATACGTGGTGGTACTGGGCGATGGCACTTTCAAATGGTGCTGCGCAACAGGGCTTCCCCAGCATGCTGCTTCTGTGCTTGCTAGCAGGATCCAACAAAGGTGTACTGATCATGCACCGTACGGCCCGCCGGATGGCCTGTCTGTCGTCCCTCCCCGGTATCATCCCTTGCAGAACGCAACGCGCAGGTTCAGAACCGGCTTGCTGCCCCCTTGCAACCGCACCTTGACTTCGCTGGCTGTCAGCGGCCCATAGTAGCCCTTCTCGGGGCATGCTGACAGCGCAGTTTGCTCCTCCTGCAGCACAGCATCAGCAGGCAGGGCATAACAGCACTTGTGAGCATCGCCCTCCGCAAACAATCAGATGCCACGTAGCAGCAGCTAGGTCTGGCCTGCCATTCCATGTGATTGCGCTAAGCTGCTGGCATGCCACTCTTGGCACTGGCAAGCACACACATGCCCTGGCCAGCCCAGATGCTGACCTTCATGGTGAAGTTGTACACTGAGTTCTCGATGCGTAGTCCCTCCAGCAGCGTGCCAGGGTTAGCCGTGTTGCCGATGCTGCGCACGCCCTCTGGCGGCTTGCAGAAGGGCATGGTGTAGTACCTGAAGCGGAGCGTGCATGATGGTTGTGTTGCCACACAAGCTGCAACAGAGGTCCCGACATGGGTGGCATGACGCATTGCCAAACACAGCTCCCTCACAGGAACCTACTCGTATGGCATCTCTGTGTCAAAAGACTTGAGGGAGTTGACGTGAGCTGCACATGCACAGCATTGGGAGCATGCAAACATCATGCAAATACGTGCGAGCATGGGCAGAGCTGCTGTGCTACAGCACTGAACAGAATGCGCTGCCATAGCGCTGGATCTGGTGCCCTGCAAGAGATGCCAATGCAGGTGCTGCTTCAGAGGAACTCCATGTGAGTGCACCTGATGAGACCGCACATACCCTGCAGCTTGTCGCCAGCCCTGAACTCCTGCGGGTACGTCCCGGGCACATAGTACGCTTGTGCCATAGCCAAAGTGGCCAGCAGCAGCAGCAGTAGCTGCGTTCCGCGGCGAAACATTCGTGCTTGTTTTTGATTCAAAAGCTTGAGGATTTGCGATTGCGCGGTCCAAGCAGCTTACGGCGCTACATGCATTGCATCCTGATGGCGATCGGTGAACAGGGACAGGTGGACCCAACGACTAGCTCCTGTGTGAACCCACACCGCGCGAAATTACCAGTTTGAGTCTCTTCGAAAAGTAACCAGTCATGCAGCAAAAATGTGCTGCATCCAAACAACAACCTGCAGCCCTGCGAAAAGCATCAAGACCGATGGTGTGGGGTAAAGAACATGTTCAAACAGTGTGCAAATATAGTACAGGATACAGCTGGGGGGACGCTAACATCTGCTAGCTATTGTTGTTCGCATCTTCAGCCTCAATGTCAGCTATCGCCCTCTTGGCCACCTGGCCGATGAAGCCCAGCGCAAGCAGCGTTGCTCCCATGCCCAGCGCGACCTGCAACATGCAACAGGCAACAGGCAGCAGCCAAAGCGTCAGGCATTGAGTGCAAGGTGTCTTCAAAGCAACAGGTGTCAAAGCAATGCCTCTGCTGGGCAACCATGCCAACCTCACTGTGCACAAGTATGGGTTGCATGCTACCCACCTGCCATGTCTCCACACTGAGCGAGCCCTCGCCGCCACGCAGGACCGCCTTGCCGACGTGGCCCGCGCTGACGTAGGCGTAGGTGCCTGGTAGTGTGCCCAGAAACGTTCCCGCCACATATGGCCAAAAATTCACAGCTGTCAGCCCGTAGCTGCAAAGCGTCAACACAATGCAGAGCAGGGGTGAGCGCAAGAATTGGGCTTGCGAATCTGTGGTACAACGGTCGTCGTCGGTACGAATGCGTGAGAGTTGCGACGCTACCACTTACAGGTAGTTGCTTGCAGCCAGAGGGAAGAGAGGGCTGAGGCGAAGCAGCGTCACAAACTTGAATCCGTCCTTGCCGATTGCCTTGTCAATGGCGGCAAAGCGACGGTTGTTCTTTGTCAGCGTGAGGATCTGTGGCAGCAGGAAGGGCCAGGGTACGCCCAGTAAGGCACTTTCCAAACTGCAGCGAAGAGCACAGGGTCTACGTGATGCTGTCTGTGGATACAGCTGTGCATGTAACCACCAGACCCCAGCCTCCGCAAAACAAGGGTCACCAAGCGTACCTTGTCTCGCAAAGCGTAGCGAGCGATCAGGAAGGCGATGGCAGCGGCAATAGTGCCGGAGACGCACACAATGGCGGTGCCGGGAATGGGCCCAAACACAACGCCTGCAGCGTGGTGGCAGTGGTCGCAGCAGCGTTCGCACTGTCAGCAATGGGGCAGCCAATCTGACAGACATGAATAATGCCAAGTGTGTGCTCATCGTATGATGTGCGGCGCCTGACCCTGCCCAAACGACCCCGTACCTGCGGTCATGGTCAGTGGGATAGCAGGCACAGCCAGAACTTCCAGCACTCCATATGTCACAGCGTAGGCCAGCACACCATATGGTCCCCAGTCATCCACCGCCGCAATGAAGAAATCCAGGAAATCCTGTGGGTACAAGGCAATTTCGCAGTGATTGGATTGCCAGTAGTGGCGGAAGCCTTACAGAAGCTTCTGCAGCTTGCAGTTCCTTGCCTTTATTTGGTCTTTCAGCAGAAAGCCCATCCCCAGCAGCAGTACAATGCCTGCTGCCGGTACCGCAAGCATTGCAAGCGAGGGCTTTGCGTCGTCCTCCTGGTTCATCTCCTCGTCTAGGGTCTTGAACAGCGCCGAGTCCAGGGAAGAATTGTCACTGCTGCTTTCTTCCGGCTGCCTGCATTCAGCAGCGTAGCAAGGTGGCATTCCTTACCACATCTCTGGCTTGGCATATGCTTCCGCAAGGGTTTGCGACTTCACATGACCGCTGAAGGTAGGTGAGCAGGTAGGGCAAGGTGAAGCTGCTCACCGTGGGCTGCCGGCGACGCTCTCCTCCTCCTGCAGTCTTGTCTTGGGCTCTCCGCTCATGACTGGAGCGGTAGCGCCGCGCGGCGTTCCTTGTGCGCGTCCATGCCATTGATGGTGCCACGCTAGATGCCGCCCATGCGCCAGCACTCGCTTTCCTGGTACCAAACCCAGCCTGCAGCGCGCCTCCATGAAGCAGCGAATTGCCCACCACAACGCGCAGTGCCGCACAGTAGTGGCAAGCGTTTAGCAACGGCAATCGTCACGGCACAAGCTCGCCAAGTATAGCCGCAGGCGTGTACGTTGTAACAAGGGGCTTCTGCTGCCTTGTCCACCAGGTGCTGACCAAGCCATCGCTGGGCTTGGCTGGACGATCGCCTTCCTAGTGTGGAAGGACGGAAGACTTTGCACAAACAATTTTTACTAGAGCTCAGTTAACATGACAGCGACATGCGAGCCGCGCTTGCACATACATGACGACAGGTGCATATAAGGCTGTCGCCCTGCGTCGTCATGAGCATGCACGCAAGTCTTGCTGCGCAGCTGCGTCTGCAGGTGCAGCAGGAGCACCTGACAGACGAGCTCAACACCCGAGCGCTGCATCTTGCGGATGGGTTGCTTAGCGCGGTGCCCATTTTGCCAAGCTCTTCGGCTGGAGCCAGGCCGGAGCACAAAGCTTCTCTCAAAATGAGCCGCGAGGTGAGATATGGCGTGACAATTCGCGGGCATGCAATGGAGTGGTGCAGACGCAAAACCTGTTATGCTGCAACACCATGCAGGTGTTGCTCATGCTCAACGGAGTGGCAGAGCAACTCAACCAGACGCAGGCTGAGTATGAGTACCGTCTCAGGAGCCATGGGTGAGACGGGGCTGGCTGATAGCTGGTCGATGCAGGCAGCAGCAGGGCGCCCACTGTCCACTGATGAAATCCCAGTGCGCTAGCACGGCGCGTGTGGCCACTCCTGATGCTTGTGGCCATGCTGCCCTGTGAATCCCTGAAGCGCACAAACGGTTGCACAGGACCTGGCAACAGGCGCACTATCGCCACGCGTCCAGTACATGCTGAACAACGACATTGACAACCTGGACAAGGTCCATGCTGCCTATGCTAGCAGTGCAGCACACAGCGAGCAGCCAGACAGGATTGAACCGGTATGTCAAAGTGCCTGACGCTTGGAATGAAGCCCCCTTGACTGCCTCCTTGACCGACTGCATCGCCACAGGGCAGTACTTTACGCAACTGCGCGCTCACAACGTCTGTGGGCTCAACGTTGCAGCCTATGCTGTGTTATGCTGCTGGCCCCACCGCTGCCTTAGGCTGCCATCCCTGCTGTGCTGGCGAACAAAGCCGAAGCGGAGCGCTGGGGCTACTTCACATCAGCCGCTGACGCAAATGCCGAAGAGGCCCGGGCAGTGATGCGGCCGACGCGCGAGGTGGCCGAGGACGTGAGCAAGGAGAGACCGCGCCTGAAGGCCTGCAAGGCGAAGGACAGCTGGCAGCAGATGATGGCGCAGCGCAAGCGGGAGGCGTACATGGCAAAGCTTCAAGACGCCATGAAGCTCAAGCTGGGACGTGTGCAGGCAAACATGGCGGCAAAGCTCATTCAGAGGGCATGGCGCAAGAAACACCCAAGGAACTGGAACGATGCGGATGTGCTGCCAGAGCTGGGGCACGAGGGGTGCGCTGCGCCAGCTGTGACAGCCCAGCTGTCGCTCAGCGTCGTGGAGGACTCAGCCTGCAGCAGCGGCAGCAGCGGCTCAGAAGAAGGCCTCAACTCTTTCCCGCAGAAAGAGGGCGGCAGCGTGCGTGGAACTCGTGGTAGCCCTGGCCATAGTCCTGTGCTGGCTGGGTTGGCCGCACAGCAGCTTGGCCAGGAGGACATTGAGGAACAGCATGTTGAAGGGGCAGTGGGCCAGCTACTGGGCAGTGCTGCACAGCGGTCACGGGACAAAAGCTCTGGACGCTTGGCGGCAGCGACGGTGCAGCGTGGAGAGCCGCTGGAATGGGAGGACCTGGAGTGGGAACAGGGGGACGAGGGGGACGATGAGGAGAGGGGGGAGGAGGAGGAGCTGTTCTTCTTTTCCCCGAGCAGGAGCATGAAGGAGCACAGCAATCAAAAGGTGGGCATAGGCACTGCAACCAAAGCGAGATCAAGCTGGCAGTGCCGTTCCCTGACTCCCTCATATGCCGCTGTGCTACTGCTTCCTCCACACGCAGCCTCCTCATAAGCTTCAGTGGTTTCCATCCAGCGGCGCCGCACCCCTCCGTCCAGTCAGTGCCATGTCCTCGTGGGCAGGTGGTGCTGAAGGCAGAATCAGTGGCATGGACAGCTGCTCTTCAGGCACCCAAGCAAACGCCTCGGCCCACAATGTGAGTCAGACGAAGACGCCGAACCGTACGGCGACCAAGGGGCGTAGATTGGGTCATGCTGTATGTAGGGGTGCAAACGAAAAGGGCTGCAGCTTGCAGCAGGAAGCAGGGGAGGCAGGGGAGGCGCTGGAAGGGCAGTCCGAGGAGAGGTGCAGCAGCAGTGACCGGGGCGCTGCTGGCTCTGTGCAGACGCGCAGCGGGAGGTCGCAGCAGAGGCGGCGGGAGCAGCGGCGGCAAGGTAGCCGAGCCCCTGGGCCGGCTGAGACTGCAGGCAAGCATGCCCACCAGTCCCTGGACGACCAGGCTGCAGATGAGGACGCAACAAACCAGGCACCAGAGTCAGCAGGGGAGGATGAAATGAAGACCGGAAGCCATAAGGGCCGTTCAGCGGCCAGAAGAGCAGCAAGGGTGCCCAGCTGTGGTGCTGATTCAGACGGTTTGAAGAGCCCGAGGGGTATCGTGGTGCGTCGCACTCGACGCCGCAGCGCAGTCAGGGTGGCGCTGTTTAAGCGCCGCTCTCTGCAGGGCTGCGAGGCATCTGAAGGGAAGGCGGAGGATAGCATGCTGGGGGACGTGGTGGTGCCAGCGGTTGCCAGTGAAGAGGGCGGAGAGGGAGCTGCTGGCCACCAAGCGCCAGCCTGCAGCCTTGCAGTGCAGGATGATGCAGCGCATCCTTGGTCAAGAAAGGGAAGAACACGCGAGACCAGTAGCATGCACACAGCGGCAGTCAGGTCACAAAGGCATCAGCAACAGCAACATGAGGAGGCAGTGGATCAAGGGTTCCGATCGGGTTGCAGGCAGCGAGCCATGGAGCAGGAGGAGGCGCAGGCAGTGGCAGAGGAGGCAAGCTGGGTCGAGGAACTGCATTTGGGGAATGGGCGATTGAGGGATGAGGCGTCAGGCCATCGGCAGCCACGGGCACATGCTGATCTGCTCAATCATGACGATGATGCATCTGATGACGAGCCAGCCTATGCCCCTTCACCTGACCCCCTGGCACCCGCGCCCGAGCGTGCGTCCCAACGACCAGCAGCAACGCCACCGCCACCCGCCCTGCCAAGGGCGCAGGCGCACTCGCGCAGCGGCACCTCCAGCACAGCAACACCCTCCTCGGCAACCCCAGCCTTCCTGCCATCCAAGTGCAGGGTGTTTGAGATGCAGCTGGTAGGGCCACCCCTCTCCTCGTCCCCAGGCCCTCGCAACTCATGGCCGTTGGGCCGGAGCCCTGAACCCCGCCCGGGCTCAGTACAGAGCCACGATCATCAGTACAACCACTCGTGGCAGACGCACTCCAAGTCATCAGCTGCACAAGGTGCAAAGCCTGGAAGCTTTTGGTCATCATCCGGCACTTTGCCAAGGCCAGAGACGCCTGCTGGGAGCATTTGGAAGTCGTCTGAACCTTCACCAAGACCGGACACCTCTGCTGTGAGCATTTGGAAATCGTCGGGTCCGTCGCCAAGGCCAGAGACACGCGTGAGCATGAGCCCCTGGGGCCAGCAGCGCGTACGCCAGCAGCTTGCCAAAACGGGCACACCCAACAGCCAACTGCCAGCCTCAGCTTTAGCTCCTCACGCCTCGTCTGCCAGCTGGCCGTCGGTGCAGAGGGCGAGCACTTCGCTGGGCACCTATCCTACTCACAAGTCGCCAGGCGCAGCCCTGACAAGCACAGAGGCCGCACACAGGAACAGCCTGGCGAGAGCCGTGCTGATGCCACGACCCCCAGGCTCCACTGCGTCTCACGCAGTCAACCCCTACAACCAGCTGCGGCGGCCCGCCACTTCGCTCGACTCCTACCGGCCGCCTGTCCACACGGCCACAGCTGCCGTCAGGGACGTTCACGGTACTGAACCCCCCACACCGCCGGGCCGCTCGTTCAACCTGCAGATTGAGCTGCCCGAGGATGCATCGCCAAGGCGGCCCAACGGCCAGCCCGCTGGTGGCCTGCGCAGTCCCTGGCACGCTGCCGCCTGCGAACTGCACAGCCCTGCGTGCGTCAGCCCTGGCCCCAGGCTGAGTGATGAGCTCCTGCCGGCGCCATTCGCGGCGCAGGCGCGAGGCAATGGCCTGAGAGCACACGCTGCACACCGACGATCTGTCGACTCGCCGGGCGCCCACCCTGTAGCACCTGCAGGCCACCCGCTTTCAGGCATGCCCCTGACGCCAAGCACCCGCCTTCACTGCCCACCCCCAAGCAACCTAGGCAGTCCTGGAGCTGTACCGGGTGGCAAAGCGTCCAGATCAGGCTTTGTCGCCTCCGCGTCCTTCACACGCTCCTCGCTGGACTCGGCCCTTAACCAAACACCCACAGCTGCTCAAGGGAGGAGCGATGCCCTGCGGCAGCAACGGCGTTAGTCGACAGGCGCGCATGTTGATTTTCACAGCAGCAAGCAGCCCACTGCCACAAGCTTGTCGGGGCATGCCTGTGACAGTTGGAATGCAAACAGCAGCTGCTGCATCAGCTTCAGCCTGGGGTCACCAGAGCGTTGCTGGTGTTTGATGCATGTGTCTCAATGTCACCCTGTGAGCCAGCCCTGGGCCCTGCACCAGCGCGGCGCAAAGCATGTTCATAACAGAGTGATAGACACTGCGAAAATTTCCTGCTGTTTTCATTGTTGAGTAATTTGTTGCGGCATGCATACAGCCGGACCGGCAGGGCCTGGCGGCACTGCCTGTGAGCCTTGTGCAAGGCGGAACAGAGGAATGGTTGCGGAGCCTTGGCGGTTCTGCCATTCGGCTCATGGCCAATGACTGGGTGGCGGTGCCAGTGAGACAGGTGCCAGGGAATCGGATGGCTTCAAGGGGCTTGTGCATTATCAGTGGTTCGGGGTTAACTGGGGGGATGTGGTGGTACAGCGTACACGCTTTTGGCAAGAAATCAAGGATCAAAGGCCGGTCAAGTTGCTTGCGCAGCTTTGGATGGGGTCGCACAACCTGGCTCTTGAGACAGGCCGGTGGATTAGGCCACGGAGAGTCCCACGTGAGCAGAGGGGATGCCCGCTCTGCAACAGTGGGGAGGTGGAAGATGAGATGCATTTTGTGTGTGAGTGTCAAGGGCCTGCTGAGGTCAGAGGGCGATACCCCAGCCTGTTTGCACAGGGTGTCGTCTCAGGGTTGTCGGACGCGGGCACGACTGAGTGCATGAACCCTGTCTTTTCGGACGAAGCTGAGATGAGGGCCTTTTGGCCCAGATTGAGTGCCTTTGTGGCTGAGTGTTGGGTTGTGAGAGATGCAGCAGTTGACGAGTCCGGCTGATAGGCTGGCGTTTCTGGTGGGGCCAAATTGTCGCGCTCCCACCAGGGCCTGCTTGGGGAAGGGACCCTGTGCGGTACAGCCTATGCTAGGGCTGTCCCAGTCACTTGGGGGGTGGCTGCCCCCCAGCGTCACGCTGACCTGGTTTGCGGGTGGGTCTCTTGTCCTTGTTGGTTCTGTTGTGTGCGCGTCTTCTCAGCTACATCAGCTACTCCAGCATAGAGGCCTGACATCAGTGGCAGTTCCAGGTAGCAGCGTTTCCGAGTTTTGACATGAGAAGCCTCCACACAAAAAAGCGGGGTGGAGGTCAAGTGTGCCAAGTGTAAACAGAAGCCGCCGCACCGAATAGCGGGGTGGCGGCAAGGTCTTATTGTGTTTTCAGTTTGATTTATTCTGATCTGTCGTTCACAGGTTGCGAGGTAACCTTGTTTTCAGGTCGCCTCCGCTGCCCTTTAACGGCCAGTTGGTGAGGGGCTAACGCCTCGTGTAGGCTCTCTGGGAACATGGTTTTGCTCATCCTACTTTTCGTCTGATGAGTAGGGGTCCTATGTGCCCTTGCGGTGCCCTACGGACTGCGAAATGGCCTACCTACCTAGCCCCGTTGCGTCTGTTTCATGTCATTTGCTTGCAAAGTGGCGTGTGCACAATCTTCTTGTTCAACGAATGAAACCCCTTGCTTTGAGCTCGTGTTGCCCAAATTATTGTGAAGCTTTTGCCTCTGTCCGTTTATCTCATCATTCAAGCTGGGGGCCTCGCGAGCCAACTGAACGTCCTGCATACTGTAGCATGCTTGAAACCAGTCTCGCCAAAATCAACCATGCTAAGTCAGACGCCAAACACCTGCCATCATGGGTACATACCATGTTAAAAAAAAGCGCTGATCTAAGCAAGCTTCATGCACTGGAGCCGTCATGCCCGGTTCCAACAGGTGCCGGCAGGTGGCCAGCCACCTGTGCGCGGACTGGCAGTCGCGCGCGTCATCGGGGCTGCTGCTGCCGGTCCCGCTACAGCGAGCTCATGATCGCCGCCTCAACGTCACCGTCGTGATGCACCAGCAGGTCGAGCGCCATGCGGCGCGGGATCTCCAGCACCTCCATCACACGCAGGATGCGCTCCTCATCCACGACCGCCTGCCGGTCCTCCTCGTCAGACGACGCCAGCAACAGGTCTGGCAGCGACGTCAGCTCAGGGTTGTTGCGCTGCTGCGCGCTGGGCAGGGCGGGCGCGGCGGCCGCAACGGACGCGGCGTTCACGTCGCGCAAGGCGTCGATCGCGAGCGCGGCTTGGAAGGGGTCGTTGAACTTCTCGCGCCGCAGCCAGGCGCGGTGCACCGCCAGCAGCACCTGCAGCAGCCGGATGAGCTGCGGGCCGTGCATGCCCATGTGTACGCGCAGCGCCGCCTGCAGGTTGGCCGCCGCCATTTGCAGCGCCGCCGCCGCCGGCTCCCGTTGGCCCACGCCCAGCAGCATGGCCGTCGTGGCCTTGAGCGCAGGCTGCAGCGCCCCATGCCGCTCTGCTGCGGGCGCCAGCTGCGTACGCGTGAAATGCAGCGCCTTGGTCGTGTCGCCTGCGTCTAGCAGCTGCAGGAACTCGCACCGCCGCAGCTCAAACAGCAGCTGCGGGTGGGCGTCAAAGAACGACGGGTCCAGCTCCTGCACAGCCTGTATGACCTGCGGCACCTGCCCCTCCTTCGCAAGGTCGTTGACGACGTGCGGCAGCTCTCTCAGCCTTCCGTCGACGGGGCGATGCGGACTAGAAGGTGCAGCAGCAGGCAGTACGCTGCCCAGCAGGGAGGGCTGGGCGCTGACGCCGCTGGCCGAGCAGCGCGGTACCTTGGTCGGCGGGCTCTGCGTGTCGGAGCGGTCCGGGTGGAGGATGTGCAGGTTCTGGCGGACCGACGGATGCGTTGCGCAGGGTCCGCTGGCGCCTGCCGCTGAATGTGACGCCGCCCTGCCACCTGCCCCTGCAGCGTCCTGCCCCAACGGCTGCAGCCCACTGCTTTGGTGATGGGCCGTGCCGAGAACCATGTCCATCGGTTCATGACCGTTGTTCCCCGCCGCTGGTGCGTCTGCGCCCGGCACTGCCGCCGCTGCTGCCTCAGAGCATGGCAGGGGCACCCATGGCGCTGCTCCGCTGGCCGTCGCACTGCCGCTGCTGCTGCTGCCTGTCTGAGAACGAGCAGCTGGTTCCGGCAGTTGCAGCCCCCGAAACACAACGTACTCTTCAAGTAGTTGCCCGAGCAGCACCCGGTCCAGCCGCAGCCGTGATAGCTCCTGCGAGAACGCCTGCTGCACGTCGCCGTTGCAGCGCCGCAGCGCTTCCATCGCCTCCCGCCGCGACGCGCCCGCGCAGTGGATGAGCGCCTGGATGTCGGCCTCTTTGAAGCTCGAAAGCCCACCCTCGCACGGGAAGGGCGCCGCATCCTTTCCCGGCGGCAGCAGGCGGTCCACCAGCTCCTGCTCCTGCAGCTGGCTCTCTGCCAAGGTTCCGCGGTGGACTTGGTGCAGGCGCAGGAGGTAGGTGAGCAGGCGCACCAGCGTCGGTTCTTGCAGCCCTGCTTGAAGGTGGGAGCGGCAAAGCAACCAGCGTAAGGCACACAGCCGCTGCTGCTTCTAGCAGCTGCTCTGCAGAAGGGCTGCAACGGGCCATGCTGGGCGGCAAACCGCGTGCTTGCATGCTGGGCCACAGCGGAAGGTATGCAAATCGATGTGCAAGCAGGTAAGCCAAAGCAGAATCCAAGGGCACTTTGGACCCTTTGTTGGAACGTGCTTACCGAGCGCCTGCATAGCAGCATGGTAGACAGCTGCCGCCAGCTGCGAGCGGCCTGCTTGGCCGCAAAAGTGCCTCAGTGTCTCATGCTGCTGCCGCTGCAGCTCCTTGGTGTACACCAGCAGCTGCAGACACACCTTGAACTCCTCGTAGGCTTCTGGGTAGGCGTCTAGCGCAACAGGTGCCAGCTCGTCCCTTGCACACACTGGCAAACGAGCCACGTTGAAAAAGAACGTTGCAAAAGGGCTCAGAAAGGTTTCAGAGAGGTCACAGCATTGCTGAAATCAGTGCTGTTCAGCAGCTGGGCGTGCCGGCGCTCACCTATCGCTGCAGAGTCAGATCCGCTGCTGCTGCACAGCTCCACAAACTTCTGTTTGACCAGCTTGAAATGGTATGTGCCACCAGCCTGGCCGGGGCAAGGCGTAAAGTGCAATCGAATCATTGAACTAGGGCTCAGGTGTCGGGCGCATGCATGGCATGCACCCTCGGCGGCTGATGTGCTAGTAGCCTACCTGCACAAGGTCCGGGCAAACCTCTGCCAGTGCTGCTATGGCTCCGTCCACGTCTCCTGCTTCCAGCAAGGCCCTGACCCTCAGGCAGGCACTTGCTGCGGCTGGCCGCGCCTGAGCCCGCACGCAACAGCAGTGCCAATGTGCGAACGTAAGCGATGGGAAATCTCAGCTGCTGCCCCTGCTGGTGCTGGGGCTTGCCTGCAGAGCTCCAGTGACGAGCGGGTCCAGGCCGCGCCTTAAGTCTAGCGCCTGCTGCTCCAGACCATCGCGCTCGTTCACCATGGTAGTTCCCGGCAACTCTGAAGCCCAGCGCTCCATTTGGAGCGAGGGACCTGCTCCCACACAAGTGATGGGCGCGCCAGCGCACTGCATTCAGCAGTGCGCTGACAGTTTGCGTTCCAGCCCAACCCCATCTGCAGTCATGGCAGAGAGCGTCCAGTCTTATGAGGAGCTGCAGCGGAACTTGGAGGGTGCGTGCTCTGCACCTTGCGAGTTTGGCGTCATGGCAGCAAAGGAGGCGCTCGTGCTGACCAATTGCTTGCGATGCGTTTAATGCCGCGCAGAGTACACGGGCCAGCTGCAGCAGGTGCATGGCTAGCTGGTGCAAGCATGCACACCTGATGAGTTTGCCAAGTGTGCCTCACCTGCTTGCTGCATGACCATGTTGCATGGCTGGCTTAGGTGGAGGAGCTGCTTCTAGGCGACCCAGAAAATGCGGAGCTCACGGACATGTACAACAGCCTGGCAGAGGTGGGAATGGGCGTGCTCTTGGACAGTGCCGGTGTTGCACGGTGGCAAGCACTTATTGCAGCTGCGTTTCGGCACTTGAATAGCGGTCACAGGCACTTGCAAGCACCTGCAGGTAGCTGAGAGCGCTGGACTTCCCGCTGCAGGTCATTCAACTGACGCAAGACCTGCTGAGGGATGCACGAGACCAGCAAGCCGCGTCAGCAACGACGACGCAAGGTTGGAACCCTTGCCTGGCCGTCAGCCTGCATGGCCTGCCGCTGCCCTTGACCGGACGCTGACCGCTGTGCCGTGTGCGCTGCTGTGCGTTGTTGTGTAGAGCCAGCAGCGGGACCCTCCACAGCCGCAGCCCCAGCGGCGCCGCCCACCGCCTCAACCTCTCTGACGACAACACAGATTGTCACGCCACCACTGCTTAACCTGCCGTCCATTCTGCCAGCCTCAGTGGCGGAGCAGATCCGCAAGGCCCAAGTGCGAGCAGCCATCCTTGGGCAGGCAGACGCGGCGTGGGCCATCGGAGCCAAGTGCCAGGCGGTGTACAGCGCGGACGGGCAATGGTACAACGGAACCGTCGACGCAGTGACGACGGCCGGCAAGTTTGTGGTGGCGTTTGACGGCTACGCGGACAAGGAGGAGGTGCGGCCTTGCATCAGCCAGCATCAGTGCCCCGGGGTGTGCCTCACACGGGTGAACGTGCGATTCAAGCGGGGCATGCTCTTGCAGGCGGCAGGTGTTGAGTTGGCTGGTGATTGCTATGTGTGTGCACCCATGTTCTGCACTGGCAGGTGGAAGCGTCCAACGTGCGGCCAATGCCCGAGGTGGCAGAGGTGTACCAGGGCGTGGCGGCGCCAAAGCGCAAGCGGGTAGAGGAGCAGCCTGTGGTCACAGGAGTCCCCAAGGTGCGGGGGCTTGCCACAGTGTCGCAGCTAGGCAGTGCCATGGTGGTCACCAACATAGCGAATGGGCATTTCGTGCCTCAAAGGTGGGGATGAAGGGGGGGCTGACACTGTGCCTGTGTTGCCTGCTGCATGTCCCGCTGCGGCTGCAGTGGCTGGAGATCAAGGAGACCGACGATGAGAAGACCAAGGTGCGCAAGCGCAAGCTGATCAAGAGCTACAAGAGCAAGATGCGCTTCCAGGAGATGGACCTCACACAGAAGAGCAAGGCCGACAGCTGGCAGAACTTCATGACTGGAAAGGGCAGCAAGAAGAAGACTGGATTCTTCACTGGTAAGCGTTGCTTTTTTGGGTGTGCTGGTAAAGGGAGTAGGAGCAGCCGCATCTGTTGACAGGGGTTGAGTTTGTGGCGTGGTTTGCTGGCAGATCCTAGGTTGAGCGGAATGGCTGCCACTCAGGCGATGTCACTGACCTACGGTTCTGCCGGATGCTTGCAGGTGCCAAGAAGGAGAGCATGTTCAAGGTGAGTGGGGGGCGCCTTCTGAGGAAGTGTGCATGCAGGTGCACAAAGTGCTTGGGCATGCGGCTTAAGCTGAAACCCAGCACAGCTGGTGAACGGGAACTTCCTATGCTTGTTTGTGAACTGCTAATTCAAGGATGTTTTGCCTTTTGTACCTGACAGGTGCCGGACAATGGCAAGGTGGGCGTCATTGGCAGCGGCAAGGGCTTGACCGAGTATGCCAAGCGAGGCAAGCACCAGTTCAACGCTGACGACCAGTAAATTGCTGCTGAGACTTGTAGTAGCACAAAGGCAAGAAGTTCTAGCCTATGATGCCTGCGCTTGGGCCCAGCATGGCACAGGCCCCCAGGTGCAACATTGTGGGGATGGATGTGCGGTACTGCAGCAATTTTTGCAGAATGTTACAGTTGCGGCCGCTTCCCAGCATTTACATGCTTAATTGTTGCCCGCCACTGCCAATCCAATGGTGGTATTGCATGTGTGGAAGGTGTTGCCTTCGAGCTTGTCGGACGCCACAGCTCCGCTCGCGCGTACTTGCACGTAAAATATTGAAGTGCTATGTCGGCTGATTATCCAGCTAGCGCAAGCAGCTCTTGACCCTGAGCAGCAACACACCTGCAGTCACCGTAGCGCACGCTGCCTCAAGGAGCTTGCTTGAGCGGGCAGTAGTGTAGGCACCATGGACATGCCGGCGCTGGACCGCGCTCTGGCAGGCTTCGAAACGGAGGGCTTCATGCCCTTCACGTTCGACGCCTCGCCATTGCAAAAGTTTCTCATGGCCATCCTCAAGCAGGCGAGTGCTTATGCATATGCACATGTGTCAAACGGAGGCACACGCAACTTCAGCGCTCATGCAAGCCTGGGTGTCGCGGTAGCTGCCTCATCTGACACTTCGCACGCGGCACTGCGCAGGTTGAGGCATGCAGGCTGGAAAACGCCAGCATGAAAGCCGAGTTGCACGACCTCAGGGTGCGCCAGCAACAGGGGTTGCATGCAGGGCACGTGTCAGCAAGCCAACTGTGGCCGCCATTGCAGCACATTCAGCGCAGGGGACATGCCTCGCAGCGCTGGGATGCCAAGTGTGGTTCCCATGCCTCACAAGCTGCGACCCCCTGTGTCTGTGCACTGCGCAGGTTGGTGAGCGGTTGGATCGATTGGAACAGAGCATCCAGGAGCTGTCAGACCTGAGCGAAAAGCCAGGCTACGGTTTCTACCCAGCAGCAGGCGCAGCAGGTGCCGCTGGCACCAGCACCAGCACCTCGGGCGAAGCAGCGCCAGGCACCATTGAAGGGGTAAGACAGTTGATGGTCGAAACCAGCAATTGGTCGCCGCTGCCGCGCAGCACCTGCACATCAGCTGCCTGCATGATTGCATTTGCTGTGGGAGTGGCACCAAGCCAGCAGCACCAGCATCGGCATGAACCCTGCCGCCGCCCTGACCCGCTCTCCAACAGGAGGCATCGTACCAGGCTGGCCTGCCCGCTGACACAGCAGGCAGCGCGTACCAAGACCCCTCCGCGTTTGGCCCCATGCGTACCGCCTCGTACGACGGTGACGGCGGTACAGCCGGCGTGCGGCAGCGGAACGCGGGCGCCGACCCGGGCTGGGTGATCTTTGAGTTCAACTCGCTGAAGGAGCGCATGGCCCAGATGGAGCGCAAGGCTGAGACGCTGTGGCACGTGCAGGTGCGCCGCTTGCTCGGGGGCGCGTTGGTGGTGGCAGTTTTTCTTCACTTGCCATGGTTCAAACATGAGACAGGGGTGTTCACCCCAATGCCTGGGGTTACTGCCACGGGCACATCAGGTTGCTTAAATTGGCCAACACTCCATCTTGCATCACTAGAAGCTGTGCCGCAAGTTGTGGGTCTGACTGGCGGATGGACCACCAGTGCTGGTGTGCTCACGTTGCAGCATGCGGATGCGTTGATGCTGCGATGCGCGAACTCGCTAAAGTGCGGTGTGCCAACACTGAAAACGGTGTGCGCTGGTGGCTGGCATGTGCCCTGTGAGCAGGAGAGCGAGGAGGAGCTGCGGGGGCTGGTGAACCGCCTGAAGCATGACATGGACAGCGTGTGCAGCAGCACAGGGGACCTGGTCTCGGGGGCACGCTCAAACCAGGCGACGGTAGAGCGCCTGGAGTCAGGGGCCGCCCAGGTCAAGCTGCACGTCAGCGAGCTGCAGGAGAAGGTGGCGGCAGCTGAGCAGCAGCTGGCCCGCTCCCAGGAGGACAAGCGGGAAGTTACCGTGAAGCTGGAGAACAATGTGAACCTGATCTGGGATCAGATCAGGCACGTGGAGAGCAGTCTGAGCCAGCGGCTGACGCTGGCAGAGACCAGCCAGGTCAGCACGCTGCAGGAGGTGGATGAGATGAAGGAGACGGCGCACGAGGTGATGGGGCGCGTGGAGGACGCCAAGCGGCATATCGCAGCCCTGGAGAGTAAGCTGGAGTCATTTAACACCCAGGTGGCGGCTGCGCTGTCGCCGCTGCACTCCAGCCTTGGGGATGTCAAGGTGCGGCTGGACGAGCTGGGCCAGAAGAAGCAGGACGTGGCGACCGCCGTGTCGCTGGACGACGTGAACGCTGCCGCCTCCAGGGCCATCGACCACGCGGACAGGCGCACCGACAACGTCATCAAGTCGCTTGGAGGTGTGGACATGTGTGCGGGAGGTGTAGGGAAATGACGCAGCTGTCGGACTGGCAGCTCACCACTGGTGTAACAATTAGGCAGGGTCACACCTTGAAGTCATTGTCCTTTCACCTTTCTGACAGTCCAGTGGCCCATACAGTTGGGCCCTTGGACCAGTGTGTATATTCCTCATGCCCCCAATTTCCTTACATCACCCTGCCCTGCGCCCCACTTCCTGTCGGTGTGTCGCTGCAGCCATGGAGGAGCGTGTGGAGGAGCTGAACGACGTGAAGGCCAACAAGGCGGACGTCGTCATGACGACAGACCTCGAAGCGCTGCTGACCGCACACGCTGCTGAGCTGGACCAGCACCTGGATGCGCTCAAGGACGAGATCCTGCGGGTAGTGAGCATGAAGGCGGACAAGGAGGAGATGGCGACGTTGGACGCCAAACTAGGAGCGCGCATCAGCAGCCTGGAGAACGCGATCCTCAAGGGCCTCAAAGCCATCAGCGACAAGGTGAGGGCATGCCTTGGGGCGGGGAGGCGGGGGGCCTGCGTGCAGCACCAGGGGACGGCATGGCCGGCACCCGGTTATGAAGGGGGGTTGACGGAGAGGGTGGGGTGTCCGTGGGATGGGGCATGGGCATTGGAAGGAGTTGCATATGCTGATTGAAGGAATGGGACACTTGAGCAGTATAAACTTCAGCCCTTGAATGAACAGACATCACCTTGCCACAACATTGAATGTTGCTGGCGTCACCTGGTCCTCACGTTTGTTGCTGGCACTGACCCTGCCGTCTGCTTGCTCACCAGGTGTCCCTCGCCTTGGCCGAGAAGCTCGATCTGGAGCGGTTCAACGAATTCAAGGTGCAGGTGCGCGCCATCCTGGCCGATGTGGAGGATCGGCTCAAGGACTGGAGCCCCGTGGCGAGGGGCCTGAAGGCGCCGATCGACGCGGTCAACGGCACGGGCGCCACCAGCTGCCTGTGCTGCGACAGCCGGGTCAGGAGCGCAAAGGAGCTGCAGGTGCGGGCTGCTGCAGGTCCAGCTTCAGGCGGTGGCGGGGCAGGTTGTTGCAGAGCCAATAAGGGGGGGGAGGAAAGCACAATCCCCATTGTGCCAGCTTCACGGTCTCCAAGTACACAGTGTGTGTCCTATACAGTGTGTGTCCTAGTGTGACAGTTGGCCCCTGGAACAGTGTCTTGCAGGTGTGTCGCAAGACTGGGTGTCTTGGCCTCAAGTGCCCTTACTAGAGGCCTGCATATATACGCGGTGCACTGTGCTGTGGTCAAGCACGTCTGACAACTTGCGGGCAGCCAGCAGGCAAGCGGCTCCAAGCCCTAGCCCACCCCACCGCGCCCATGTGACTTGCCGATGCATGCTGCGTGCTGGCTGCTGCGCAGAACATGGGCTTCAGTACCACGGACAAGGTGTTCAGCCCCGAGCGCCTGCCGCACACGGGTGCGCTGTTCCCCAGCATACAACGAAGCCCCGACGTCGCAGGCTACACCAACTCCAAGCTGTCGGCGCGCAAGAAGGAGTTGTCAGAGATGCTGTCCAAGTCAATGGCTGGCATCCCAGAGAGATTTCCCAGTGAGTGACCCAGTCCCTTGAGTGCTAGGAGACAAGCTCTTGTATGCCCACGTCTTGGCCCTTCTGTGCATGTTCATGGGTCAGCTTTGCAAATCGTAGTGACAGCGTTACGCAGCACCTTGTTGGCCTTGCCCAGGCATATTGCCCTACAGGCGATGCATGAGTACAAGGAAGCCCCTGCTGCTGCTGTCTTGGTGGATAGCCATACTCCACCCACTGCCATACGCGCAACCGCTCTTGTGATAAGAGTCTTGTCTGAATGCCTGTTGCTGCGTGTACCTGTCACCTGTGCCTGCAGGCCCCTCTGGTCATGACCTGGCGCAGCCCCCATCGGGCGTCGCTGTCAGCACTGTGGATGCAGGGCTCTATGGCCCTGAGGGCATTAAGGTTCCGGTCATCACCCGCGGTAAGGTGGACGTGACCACCATCTCTGGCACCATCGCGCAAGGGAAGCTCCCTGCAAAACCCATGCCCAAAAAGTGAGTGTACTGAGATTGTGGGCGTGCAAGCAGGTGGTCGCAAAGCATGCTGACAGCGTGTCTGCAGACTGAGCTTGTCCCAGAGTGAATCATGCGGGTTTGAAGCCACCAGCCTGACGTTCTTGCCTCGCCTGTTTACAGGGCGACGAACCAAGCTATGGCAGGGATGACAGGGTGGGACGCACGACAATTGCAGGGCTCTGATCTGGTCATTGATACGACGCAACAAGCGTAATGCTCGGCGATCCCGCTGCCATTGCACAACGTTCAACATGTATATGAAAAGTACTGCTGCTGCTACCTATTGCCATAACGCATACCAATTGACAAAATAGCATCGTTATATCATGAGTACAGGATGACACTTGTATGAGGATAGCGTGTAACATGGTTACCCCTTAGTGCAAAAACTGCATAGGAGGGAAGAGCCAGCAACCTGCTCGCGCACAGGGTGTTCAACAACTCGTCCATGGACATACATGCTGTCAGTTTTGATGGCTTGAGCAAAGCTCAGCAGCTAAGGACTGCAGTGCTCTCAGCTGATCATCGCCCTGGCTTGTGGCCCGACCTCCAAGCTGCGGCTGCTTTACCCAAGCCGTCAAATCCTGCACGCAAAGGCGTAGCGTGCAAGGTGAGAAAGAGGTGAGGAGGGATGGTCAAAGACGACAGGCCAGAATCAAGGACGGTGCAGTGAGGCTCAGCTTAAAACACCTAAACCAAGAGCACTCCCGCACGCCACACAGGTTTCAGGCCAGACGATAGAGCGGCGTACCTGCCCACAGTCTGCAACATAGTGCAGCTCCTGCTCACCTGTCTGGTGTCTATGTCCTGCAACGTCGGCAGTGTTGCAGTAGGTGCGCAGTCCAGGCCAGCGGCACGCGCCTGCTGCAGTGTTTCCTGCAGCACCGTGTGTGTGCTCCACTTGATGTCCTGCGTGTATGTGTGCGTGTGTGCGTGTGTGCGTTTGAAGTTCACGCATCAGCTGCTATGACTTCTATCAACAGACCCAACAGCCCATGCTGCTTGCTAGTCATATCTTGGTCTTCTGTGCGCTTGTGCTGCTCCATGACTGTGCAATGGCACACGTACTACCAGCAGAGGCAGGGACAATGTCAGACCGCTGATGCCCTTGGGCCAAAAACAAGGCTGTTGGACGCCCAACGCCCAACAACTAACACCATCCCTTGTTTCTGCAAACAGTGTTGTGGTCAAGGATTGTTGTGCGCACCTGAAACAGGGACGGCTCCAGGGCTGTGAGGCCCAACAGGTAGTACCCACCGTCAAACGCAGGTCCCAAAACCAACTGCCGCAGGCAGCAACAGCACGTTAACGTATGATGAGTGCTGGCAGAATTCCAAATCTTGTGGTGCATCACAAAGCAGGGTTTTTTCATTTTGGCGCAGGCATGTGATGTCGCGCATGCCTGCCAACGCCGGCACCGACCACAGTAGTCAGTGAAGGCAGAAGTCTGCGGCTACCAGGGCTGCATAGCATCGCCTTTCCACACTGCAGCGTGCCTTCTGCCTGGTATTTTGTGTGAGTCGCCCACAAGTAACCAACCACTGCTGCAGGACTTGATCCACAGCAGCGCTGTTAGCCCTTACCCACCTGATGGCTGTCAAGCGCTTGAACTGCACTTGCCAACACGTCATGGCTGATGTCCGGGATGTCAGTCCCCACAATCAGTACCTGAGCACAGCGTGCGTGAAGCAGGGCATGGCTTTAGAAGCGGTACCTTCACTTGCCACATCTGGTGTTGCACTGCGCACCGAGCGCTGCTACTCAATACAGCTGGCCGGATGAGCAGGCAGATAGCTGGAAACCAATCCCCATCCCAGCTCTGCTGAGGTGCGCTCAAAAGCATGGCTCTTTCTTGCAGATGGTGCAGTCCTTGCTGCAGAGTGCCACCGATTGCACTATGCGCCACGCTGCCTGCACCTCGTACGCCTACCTTGCTGCAACTGAAGCGTGCGCGCACTTGTGACATGGCCACGAACATCTTGTCGCCCAGGTCTGAACTGGCAGCCTGACACTGCACGTCACACTCCTGCCATGTGGCAGCAGATGGTCTGTATCAGCTATGGTGTGACCTGCAGGTGCACTGGGCTGTCAGGCGTGGGGAAGAGGGCAGCAGCCTGAGCCCACACCTTGCCTGTCACTGCCTGCACCCATGCTTTGACTTGTGAAGTGTCATCGCCATGGCTGTGAAAGACGCAGACGTGTTGCACAGCCGGGCAGCTGCGTGGCCAAGGCAACCTGAAACAGTCAGCTGTGTTGTGGGCTGGTGTGCTGGTGGCCAGCTTTGCCAAGCAAGCCCATCACCTGAATGCTGTGCGCAGCACATGCTCGCAGCATGCCCTGTAGAAGCTGCAGGCGCCCGCATGGCCGATGGACGCGGCGAGCCGAGTTTTCACCCTGCCCTCGACAGGCAAGCG
This sequence comes from Chlamydomonas urium, assembly GCA_039880955.1. Classification (NCBI taxonomy): domain Eukaryota; kingdom Viridiplantae; phylum Chlorophyta; class Chlorophyceae; order Chlamydomonadales; family Chlamydomonadaceae; genus Chlamydomonas; species Chlamydomonas urium. The sequence goes on along the minus strand of JAWZTI010000143.1, from coordinate 12,686 downwards.
GCAGAAGATGATGAGCACCGTGGTGCTGCCGCTGCCAGCACTACAAGGCTCGTCTGCCGCCATCGGAAGGCGCCTTGGCTTTAATGTGCGCCAGATGTAGAAGCAATGTGGGTTTTGTGTTCACCAAAGGTCCTTGAAAAGTTGTATCTGTTACACACTGTGTGCACACCCCAGCATGCTGCAAGCAGTCCCAGCATTCCTAAATGCCTCAAGTTTGCCAACTGTAAAACTGTGACAGCGACTGGCAGCAACAGGGCAGTACTCACAACAATGAAATGAGCGAAAACATAACGCAGATGCATACTCAAGGATCAAAGGCTGTTCTGTTGTCAGCATACACCTGCAGTGTACACAACTGCAGGCCCTGCGCCTCCTCAGCGTTGCACCCCTCCACCCCCACAATGGGCGCCCATCCACAATTCTTGAATTTGCAGGCCCCAAACCCCGGCCGGTTGGCGCATGACCGATGGCACAGCACACACAGGGGTCATGCGCATGCGCAAGGCCAGGGTCTGGATCTCATTGCCTTACCAATATAATTCAGGCATCAGGTAAGAATATCATATGGGGCCTAAAATGGGCATCATATGCTGACGCTCGTCATGCATAGCTCTTGACTGGGGTGGCCTATGTGCACTGAAGGCGCTATGCAAGGCATCACCCTTGCTCCCCTGCCGTGTCCTCCCTCATACGAAGCCACGAGGCGGTAGGGTGAAGCATGTAGTGGGTGCGATGGGCATCAGCTGTTTGCCCCCGGGTGGACAGGTCAAGTGTTGTCAGGAGGCAATACAAGTGCTGCCCTCAACTTGCTGTCCGTCTCTGGCCAACGGCGTAACAGCACCGCAGCAGCAGGAGCTGGGCTCAACACGCCTGCGCAAGCGGGCACTGCACAGCGCCCTGCAGCAAGCACCCTGTCCCCACCAGCCGAGCGTATGCAGCCCTTGGCAAGCAGCTGAACATATGTAGCCCTTGGCAACCAGCGCCTTGCAAGCTAAGCACGCTTTGAGCGACCCTCAACCGACATGCCCTCCGCCTGTGTCCCGAATGGGACAACCAGGCACGCACTGACCCTCTACAGTGCACCTCACGCGCTTCAAGGTCAAACACCAAGGCGCCGTCACGTCGCCCTTGTTGGCATCTCGTGCACCAGGGCCCTCAGTGTCCAGGTAGCTCAAAGCGCTACCAGGGCAGGCAAAGAAGCTGCGAGTGCCCAGGCCAGGCGTCAGACCACGCTGCACTCACATGCCCAGCCCCGGGCCCAGGCCCGTCGACACGCCGCCAGGAAGCATGCCACCAGGGCGTGCGCCAGCGCCACCCTGCATGGCTGCAAGGCTGAAGGCGCCGCCGCCACCTGTGAGCAGCATGGCATGGTGTGATGGGTCAGGCAGGGCGGGATGGGTATTTGTTGCCCTTTTGTCTCCTCCAAGTCCCTCCCCTCCCCTCTTTGCTTCACCTGGCAGCTGCAAGCTGCTGCCCTGCTGCTGCAGGCCGCCCCTGCCGCCTGCTCCTCTGCCTATCCTCAATCCCCTGCCCCTACCGCCCTGCCCTTGCGCCTCTGCAATGCTCCCGTCCTTCCCAGCTCTCACCTGGTAGCTGCAAGCCACCGCCCTGGAGGCTCTGCTGCTGCTGCTGCTGCTGCTGCATGCCTGCCCCTCCGCGGGCGCCGAGCCCTCCGTAACCGCCCATGCCGCTGGATCCCGCGCCCGCTGTCCCCTGCATGCCGTCCATTGTACTAGCACTGGTGGCGGCACCACTGTTCATGGCCATGGAATTCAAGCCGGTGTTGCCGGCAGCCATGAGGCTGGAGCCCTCTGTGGAGGGAAGGGGAGAAGGGGTGGCAAAAGAGTTAAAAGGGGGTGAGTGCCGTAGCCATGGGGTTCATGTCGCTGTTTAGCCTTTGTCCACAAGCAAAAGCAAGCAGGGAGACTGCTGGTAGATGGTTCGAGTTGCAGTGCTCACCAACTGCCCGAAGCCACTCCCATAGATGAAACCATGCCACACGTGCTGCCACCCATGTTACCAGCACCATACACTTGCCCATGCAACCAGCTGTCACGTCCATGCAAGCACACACTCACCCAGGTAGCCACCCAGCTGCATGGTGAGCTGGCGCGCATGTGGCAGGTCTGGCTCGCCCAAGTCCACCGCCAGGGCTGACGCAATGCCCAGGGCATCAGGCACAGCGGGGTAGCACTTGACCAGCAGCGCCGCCATCTGTCACAGTGAATATGAAAGGGGGCGGAGGGATGAAGCTCAGCAGCAGGTGGTGCCATTCGGCTGTAGCTGTGGACGAGTGTCGCGTGCGGTTTCAGGCATATGATGTGCCCTGTGCAAGGCAGGTAGAATGCTGCTGTGCTTGCAGGATGACAGACACAACAGTCGGGCCAATCCTGCTCCCAAGTGTTGCAGGTCTGTTCATACTTGTGCTGCAAACAGGTCTGTTGCATACAGCTTGCAACATTCAGCTTTGCATGTAGCCCCAAGCTGGGAGCAATGCAAGCTGCACCTGTGCCGACTTGAACACGTCACGGAAGATGGTGATGGCAAACTCCAGCACGATATGCTGCTCTGAGCGCAGGTTGTCACGCAGCTTGATGACCGCCTCATGTGCCTGCGCAATGGTGGGCGCAGTGTGGGAGAATCAGGGCACAAAGGATCGCACTACGCATTCGCTCCAGGTCTTCAACAAAATGAGCTCTGGCGTTGTGCTCAGCAAGTTTGTGCCCCGTCCCACTCCTGTAACGCACCTTGATGTACGTGAGCGCGTTCCTGGTGGCAAAGGTGTCGTGCGGCAGGTTTGACTGGATCTGCATGTTGAGCATCTTGCGCTCCTCCATGATGGGGTCAATCTTCTGGAGAAACAGGCGCTTCATCTCCACGACGTCGCGCTTCTGCTGCTCAGACAGGTCAATCAGCTTCTGCAAGGACAACACGACAGGAAGGGTCAAGCGTGAATGTCACTCTCCCCTGCCGCCGCCTAGACCCACCGCCCAGTCCCACCTCCCTCCTGTTGCACGCTGCCACTGAGCAAACGCCCCTGCCACTGCCCACCCCCCTGCAATAATCTCACCATCACATTCTTCCACAGCTCAATGACCTCTGACTCTGTACTGCCAAGGTACTGGCGGGACATGACGATGAACTTGCGCGTCTCCAGCGGCTTGATCACGCCCAGGCGCATGATCAGCATGCTCTGCGTGGTGGAAGGCAGAGGCCGCAAGTGGCAGGGGCAAAAGCAGTGACGTGATGGTGTGGGGGGAAGGTGAGCAGGGTGGTGCTGTGCAAGTCGTGAGGGGGGCCGAGGGTAGAGCTGCCATAAAAGCAATGCAGGAGACCGCGAGTGAATCGGTACGGCTACTAGCAACGGAGAAGCAAAGCAATGCTGCAACACTGTTCGTCGCATGGCTTTCCCCGTCCAGCCCCAGCCCCCGCTTGCACCCTCTCACGCACCAGGTCCTGCACCAGCACCTCCAGCTCCTGCAGCTTCTCGGGCCCCATGTCAGGGAGCACCTTGCCGTCCTCAGTTAATCGCACCGAAAGCTCCTTCACATACATCTGGTAAATCTGCTCAAAGGGGAGCGCATGAGAGCCGACACAAGCAGTCAGGTGCGCAGTATTTCAGTGCTGCATACTAGTGTGCCCACATGCTGAGCATGGCTGCGACCAACACCTCCAAGCAGTCCAGTAGCTGCGCCATTCCCATGCCGCCTTCAATGCCTTGAACCGCGTGCCCCGCAAGAACGCGTTCAGTATCCTGGCCTTGTTGTAGCGCCATTCCCCCCAAGCCGCGTAAATCACCACCATTCGCGTAATCCGCCAGGCACACCTTGAAGATTTGCTCTGAGCCCAGCTCCTTGATGTTCTCAGGTGACAGCTGGACCAGGTGCCCGTTCACACCCTGCATAGCCGCTGGGTCGTCGTCCAGATGCCCTGTCGCCTGTTCAAATGGCAGAGTGCACCGGAAGCTCGTTCAGGGAAAGGACACGGAACAACGTGAGCAGAAAGATGGATTTGCCCAAAGCACTAGCTGTTGACGTGTGTTGACAATGAGGGTACAGGGGAGAGGAGAGAGGGCGAAGCGAGGGAACTGGTGCGGCTGGCACCCTGCTTTCAGCTGATTGAGTCAGCCCCGGCGTTGATGCGCTGCGCTGCTCTGCCCTGCCCAGGCTTTCGCACCTCTTTCGTCTCGTGCATGACCTGGATTTGCTCGTTGCGCATGTCCAGCACCTTCTCCAGGATGTTTGTGCGGCTGAAGAGCGACGCATTCTCTGACTGCAGCGAGCTGACCTTGCTGGTGAGCTCCTCTATCTGCTTGTGCAGCTCCTGCAGCTTGATCTGTCACATGCAGACGCCCAGGCAGCCCGCGCATGCTTCAGAGCAGAGGGTGTGTTGCTGGCGATCCAGGCGCATGCTCTGCGTGCTGCGCATGCTGCATGCAGCTCAAAATTGAATCCAGCTGGGCGGGCCTGCTGGCTCATACTTAGCCTGCATGCCATGTGGCTCACCTTCTGCCGCTCTCTGAAGCGTCTCTGCGCGCGCCTGTTTTTCTCCTGCAGCGCCTGGTGCCGGCGCTCCGCGTCGTCCATATTGCCCCCCGTGGCCTGGCGCTTCCTGTTGCGAGGGCCATCCTCGTCTGAGCCGCTGCCGTTGTCGTCAGAGTCCGAGCCTGACGCGTCTGAGTCGGCCTTGGCCGCTGTCTTGGTGTTGGCCTTGCCCTTGGGCTTGGCCTTTGACGTTGCGGCACCTGCGGCCTGGCTCTTCGGCATCGCCTGCATGCTGGCCGCCATGCCGCCTCCTCCAGGCATCAGGCCGGTGATGGAGCCCAGGTTGAATTGCTGTTGCTGCTGCTGGAGCGCCTGCTGCTGTTGCTGCAAGAAAGCCAGCCCGGTTAGCGACCCGGCGCCTTGCGCGCCGAGGCCGCCAAGGCCTGGCATGCCACCGAAGCCAGCGAAGCCACCTGGGGCCATGCCGGCCTGACCTGAGAAGCCGAGGGCCACGTTGCCAAGCCCGAGTCCTGCTCCAGCCCCTGGGAGCCCGTACACTCCCTGCGCGCCCATCGCCGCTACCCCCTGCTGCTGATTATCCCCTTGATGCAGCTGCTGCAGGTAGGAGTCCAGGAAGTGGTCCAAGTCCTGCGCGGTGGGATGTGCATACACATGCTGCGGGATTGAATAATGGAGCATGCGATGCTGCTGGGCAGGCCCAGTATGCCAGTACAGATGCGGGTGTCGATGCCGCGGCGCCTGGGCTGTAAGGCACGACCCAAAGACTCACCACATCGCCAGCAAGATAGTCTTGGGCCGTGAACCGGGCCGGTGGCTGACCACCAAACATGGTAAACCAGCAACGTTCAAATGCTGCGAGCGCTGCCGAGGAAGAGCCGTGCATGACGTAGGAAAGGGCTGAAGTGGAAAGCGTGAAGTGTGGATTTGTGTTCATCCGGCTGTCATTCTTGGTGTCCAAGTGGGGCAAGGATGTGTTAACAAGAGCCATGCAAATGCTCAAGGACCATCAACCAGTAACCTGTTGAACCTGGTCAACTGGCGTGCACTTGCTTCATGACAAGTATGTGCGATTTGCAGGCAAACGTCGCACTAGCAAATCTGACATTTGATAGCACCCCTTGCACACCTGAGCATATTCCAATGGAAACACTGTGCTGCAGCGGCTGCTCAGGCAGCAGCCTGCACTGTCATGAGGAGGATCACGAGGGTGGAATGGACACTCGCACCAGCTCTAGCTCATATTCTAGTTCCGCATCGGCGGGCACGATGCCCTGCTTGTCTGGCACATGCTCAGTCGGCCGCAGCACTGCGCCCGAGCTTCCAAAGCCCAGCTCAGCAGGCACCACCTGGCATGCAGCAGGAAGGCCAGTATAATGGGTGTTGGCCATGCAGCACCCCAGGCACTCCTCATGTGCTGCTACGATCAAAAGGCTCGCTTGTCCCACGTGGCCATAGCAGTAGCATCTTCACCAGCACATGACAAGTCATGCTGCAACTTGCACAAGAAGCACTCCACGCACACACTGCATGCAACCCATGCCGCTACGGCTCACCACACGCCGCTTGCCTCCTGCCTTCATACTGGCCAGAGCTTGCTCCACACCCTGGCACATGCCGCCGGAGAAAGGACGTCCGCCAAAGAAGAACACGATGGGCTTGCCGCGAGCATATGTATCCTCAAACACCTGGCCGTTGGCCCGCCCTATGTAGTTCACAACCATCTGTGCAACAACCACACAGCGTCAGCAGGAGCTGCTTCAGAACAAGCGCAGTGTCAGGGGATGAGCGACGATGGACATGATGGCATGTTGATGGTCACTTTTCTTGTGAACCGCGCTTGCCGCTGGACAAGGCGCAGGAACAAGAACAGCTGGCGTGCTTGAGTTGGCAGGCAAGCCCTAGCAGGCAGGCGCAAACAGCTGCACTGCACCGGCACCAGTGCAGTACAGAGGCACCCAAATGCTGCAGCAATCGCTGCTGTGAGCCATAACAGCATTGTTCAAGTGTCACTCCACCAGGTGGTGTATTCAGTCACTGCACGCACCAGGTAGCCCTTGGTTGGCATCTGGCCACCCCCGACACGCAGGTCAGTGTAGCGTAGGCCGTTGGGTAGCACCACCTCCTTCTGGGCACTGGCATCCACCTCACGAATGTTCTGCGTCACAAACGTGCAACATATGTGTTTACGCAAGCGCTCAGACTGACCGAATCGCCAGGCATGCCGTCTGGTGGCAGGCAGGCATCCGCATCCAGTGAGTGCAATTTACCTGCTCCTCACTGGCCACCTCCCAGCGCGTCTTGACTTGTTCGCCCAAGGAACCAATAGCTAAAAATCCCAGCCAGGCAAGGCCACCAGCCAACCTGGCGGGTCAGAGCATTGGTGTTGGGGCGTGCCTGTGACGCCAAAAGCCAATTTGACCGCGTGGCCATGCACAAGCTGCATGCAACCCTGTCACTGTCAAGCATGCCTCACCCAAAGCGGCGTGTCAGGAATGTTGCAATGGCGTCTGTGCTCTCTGCTTGGCGCTTGGGCGTTCGCTTCTGGCCACCAGTGCTGCTGGTGCTGGTGCTTGCGGACGCTCCATCGCTGCTGGAGGTGGCTGTGCTCCCGGGCTGGGCCACAGGCTCAGCGGTCTGCAAGTCGGCCTTGTTGTTCGCATCGCGTGCAACCACCACTCGTGGATGGGAGCGCGCGCCCGTCAGCCGGGCAGGGCCGCGCAGCCCTGCGGGTCTCATGTGCAGCGCCATGTTGCAGGAGTATCAACCAGGCTGCAGCCTCATGGTGTTGCTGCTGCTGCTCCACACATCCACAAGCGTACCTCGGTTTCTGCAGGCAGCGTACGCGAAAGCCACCTGCAGCGGTGTTGTGACTGCACTGTAGGTACCACAGCATTCCCTCGCACCGCAACGTCACCGTGACAAACAGCCGAGCGCGCCTCTGTCTTTGGGTGACACTTTGGTTTTGGCAGCGTCTGCGCAGTTCCTCAGGGTGCTCTAGTAGGCGCGGCGCCTTCGCAGCAGCAAATTTTCAGCTCAGCAGCATGTTCGGCAAAGGCTTCTCCTCGTCGCTGCGCGCATGGGCTGGCCTGCGCGGTGCGCCGGTGCCAAGGGCCCCCACCCGTGGTGGCACCGCCCATGGCCCGCGCCTGTGCTCCGCCGCGGCAGCTGGCTCCGCGCTGGGCCCTGCTACCAACGCTGGCGCTGCCTTCCGCCTGGGCTCAGCCATGCTGGGAGGTGCAGGCGTTGGGGTCGCCTGGGCCAAGCAGCAGCAGCAGCAGGATGACAACGCCCTACCTCCAGCAACGTCCAATCTGCCCTGGGTGCAAGAACTGGAGTCAAAGGAGTCTGTGCAAGAGGTGCTGTCGCCCAGCGCTGCACTTCGCAAGCACCCCGTGGGGGCGGTGCTGGTTGACCAGGACCACCTGGTGAGTTGCATTTGTGACCACCCGGTGGGTTGCACAAATAATTTATTTGAAATAACGCCTGCATATACAAACAGCTGTGACGAAGCCACCAGCTTGATCAGCCAAGGCGCATGGCACAATGTGCTGCCTTGACCAGCAGCATCCCAGCCTGACCACACCTGAAAACCCCCTGCCATTTGCAACCTGTGCAGTTCGAGGCAATGGTGCAGTCAGGTCAAATACACGAGTTCCGCTGCTTCTTCGACAAGGCAAAGAAGGAGTTCCACTCGGTGGTCTCGCTGGGCAGGTTAGTCACAAGAACAGGCAGGAGCAGCTTGCTGGGTGTTTGATGAGCCTGACTCTGTTGTGCAAAGTTTAGAGGCGAAATAGGCAAGGCAAGGCAACGGTGTTGCTGTTGCTACGTGTCAGGCTGCATGTGTCAGATCTTGCAAGGTGATAGTGGCAACGCGATTGCGAGTCCTGTTTGGTCATTACACACAGTCACTTGCTGCCCTGTTGTTACTGTGGGGCCTTCCCATTCCCTTGGCTCGCTATGGGGCGCCTCTGATCCTAGCTCCTTTGCACCACCCTTCACCCCACACGTGTAGGGACGTATGCGGCTACCCTCAGACAGTGCACGGAGGGCTGACGGCTGCCATCGTGGACGAGACGTTGGGAGGCCTGGGCGTGTGCATGTGGCGCTCGGGGGCACTGGGCTTCCGGCCACCAGCGTACACAGCGCGACTGGAGGTGGACTACAAGAAGGTACGCAAGGAAGAAGGAGGGCATGCTTAAACAAGGCATGGTTTTGTTGGGTGAAGGCGTTGGGGGTGGTTGTTTGTGATCAATATTCAATATAATGAGCAGCTTAAGGCTGGCTGCAAAGTGCTGTGTAATTGTGGTGGCTGCATGCGTGCTTGTCAGCAACGCTGATGTCTTTGTATTGCTCGTGGCTGCCCGCAGAAAATACCCGCGGGTACAGTGATCCACTGCATCACCCAGGTTGAGAAGGTGGATGACCGCAAGGTGAGCGATGGGATGATAGTTGTACAGGGATCTTTTGGGGCAGGCAGCTTGCTGTGTTGGTTGCTGGCACACACGTACTTGCAACTGCCACCATGTCTCGTAACAGCAGAACTGCCTATGGCTGCGTCGCGTACTGCAACAGGGCTGGGCTGATCTTCGCTGCTGTTGCCTTTTGCCACCTGATGTTGTGCTACGCAGATTTGGATGCAGGGTCAGGTCACAGACGGCATGGGGAACGTGTACGCCACGTCGCGGGCGCTGTTTGTGGCGCCCCGCATGCGCAACGTGCTGTGGAGCTGGCTCCCAGGGATGCAGGGAAAGAAGTGAGCAATGACGCACATGAACCTCAAATTCAACACCGATTCGTGACCCTTGATCAAAAGCTCATGCCTCACAGTGTCCTCATGAGTGGCCTACATGTGATGGTCATTCTGCTGCAACCTCCTGCATGAACCTCAACAGCATTTCTTGTATTTGTTATTCCCTTTTGTGCGAGAGTGTCTCTTTAGAGGGACTGAGGCCTGCGTCAGTGGTGCAGGGCAATGTGTCTGCCTGGCTGCCCAGAGCCGCTTGCCTGCGTCTGCCAGAAATCCGTGCCAGTACTGCCAATGCGAAGTTTTGGATGTATGATGCAGAGCTGCTTCGAAGATGTAATAGCACGGCTAGTCTTTGCCTGCACAGGGCACATCGGCCAAGCTCGAAGGACATTTATCTTCGAAGCCAGGTGTGGGTGGGTGAGGTCAGCAGTCCGAAATCCAGCGTGGCAGGCAGGTTGGGTTGGCTGCGCCATAGGTGTGTGCGTAGGAGAAGTCGCAATCGCCACAAGCATGGCGCTGCAAGCACCCATGCAGCGCTGCATGGGACCGCGCCGCCAGGCCGCTGTTCGCGTAGAGGCAAAAAAACCTACCGTGCATCAGCGCATTGCTGACAAGAACAAGACCAAGAGCGGCTCATCCTCGGGCACGCGAATCAACCCGGACCGATTGTGTAATGAGAGGGACTACAAGCCAGCCAGGCAAGCTTTCAATGTGGCGCTGCACCGAGCACCTACAGGTGTGGCCATGCACATGCACATGCGAAGATGCCAGCACCATGTCCATGATGCTTAGTACACACCGTGTGCCAGCTGTCTTGCAAAGCCATCACACACGCTGTGTGCCCGTGTTCTTGGAAGACACAATCATCCATCTCAAGCGGCCAAGTGCAGCCTGCATGTTTGCAACTCGCAAGGACTCTTTGGTTTCCCTTTCAGCAACTTGTTGCTCCTGCCATGTCAGATAACATCAGCGCACACGTAAGAGCAGCTGTCTGAGCAACCACTGTAGGTGAAGGCCTCCCAGCGTCAGCTACCAGTCACAGGCGTCCTTCCATCCCCCAATCACTGTGCCCACTCCCTATTCGAATCCATGCTGCTGCTTGGAAGAGGTCATGGGGGAATGCCTCACCCCCGCCACCCGGGCACAGAGCCCCTCCCGTCTTTTCGAATGCGTCACATTGCGGGATGCTATGCCATGCCCTAACCTTGGCCTTTCTCCCTCTGCCAGGCTTGGCGGCGCCCCGCACCCCCTTTTCAAACCCCTCTGTCTGCCGCATCCCATTGCAGGTAGCCGTGTGGGCATCCAGACGACCGCGCCTGTAATCGCATCTGAGCTGCTGCTGGTTTCGGAGCCCCTGGCCTACACCACTGCACCTGCTGGGACCGAGCTAAGGCCTGTTGACCTGCTGAAGGAGCTGCAGGCTAAACAGCCGCTGCCGCCAGCGGACAAGTGAGGAGGAGAGGAAGCTAGCACGCAGCTCGGGGTGATCAACTAGCTGTAGGCGTTGCCGGTGTTGCAAGTGTTGCAGGTATTGCAGGTGTTACAGGTGCTGTAGGCTGCAGGTGCTGCGGGCTATGGGCATGGAGAAATTGGGGCAGGTGAGTTGAAAGCGAAGGCTGTTGAGCATAGGTGGGCAGTTGGCGTCGGCGATGGCCACGGGCACATCCCCCCTGCCCTGTCCACCTACCCACTGGGCTTGCCTTTGCGCTCCGCCCATCTTCCCATACCACTTCCACCTCAATCGTCTAAACGATGGTTTTACAGGGGAGCTGTCAAGCAGCTACCTGAGTCTCCCTTTCATGATTGACTGACCACCCTTCCCACACTTCCCTATCCCACTGTCCAGCTTTCGCCTCAACGTCCTGAACCACGGCAAAAAGGAAGCTGCCAAGCAGCTGACCTCGCTGGAGCAGCTGCTTGATGCTACTGCATACATTAAACAGAGGCAGGAGGCGGGGAAGAAGGGGGCGGCCAAGAGGGGCTTTGGAGCAGCAGCCAGCACAGCAGCAAAGATAGCGGATGCTGTTGGTGAGAGGCACAGGGACTGGGGCGAGGGTGGGGGGCGGGTGGGTGGAGAGAACAGGGGAGGGCCGCCAAAGGGCCGCCAAAGGGCTTTTGGAGCAGATGCTAGTTCAGCGGCATAGCCGACGGATGTAGTAGGTTGCTTCCTGCATCGTCATTGTGCAGCAGGGCTTGGCGACCCCAGCCCCTGCTAGGTACAGTTATGCCGCACCCTCCCCCCTGCCCCCTCCTCCGTCTTGACTACGCGCCTCACCTCACTCTCAACCTCCTGCGCCATCCCTGTGCAGCAAGGCTTGGCGCCTCCAGCCCCGGCTAGCTGCAGCCTAGTGCCGCTTGTTACCCCCATGTCTCTCCCCCTCCTTGACTTCATCCCACACCACCATACTTGACCTTGACTGCGTCCCTGACCTCACCACCTCGATGTCAATGTCATGCATTATTGTTCTTGAGCAGGGACTGCCGCCCCCAGCCCCAGGCAGCTACAGCATAACACCACTTGCTCTCCCTGTGTTCCTTCTCCTGACCTTTATGCCCTCCCACCCCACCTCCTGCGTCATTGCTTTGCATTGCAGCATGGACTGCCGTCCCCAGCCTGGGGCAGCTACAGCACAGCACCGCTTGCTTTTCCTGTGTCACTCTTTACCTACATCCCTGACCTCCACACCTGCATCATCCTTTGCAGCAGGGACTGCCGCCCCCAGCCCGGGGCAGCAGCACAGCGCCGCTTGTTTGCCCTGTGTCCCTCCTCCTTACCTTCACGCCTTACCTCCCCACCTCCTGCGTCATTCCTTTGCTTTGCAGCAGGGACTGCCGCTCCCAGCCCGGGACAGCTAGAGGCCATCGTGAAGCTCAACGCATACGGGCATGAGCACATGGACCTTGGCATGGCTGGGTGCAGGGGCGAGCCTCAGGCTGCATTTATTGGTGAGCAGGGGGTTAGGACTAGGAAATACTCAGAAAGAACTGTGGCATGAGGGAGTGTCTGCGCCGGCCTGGGTGCAGGGGCGAGCCTCAGGCTGCGTTTATTGATGAGCTGGTTTTAGGATTGGGAAACGCTGGCCATGCCAAAAAGGAGCAAACACCTGTAAATGGATGAAGCAATCAAGGGGTGCAAAAAGATTCTCAAGGCATGCTTGTTCCAACTTCTATCCAGCTGCTCATTGCTTGCTCTTCCTTCAGTCCAGCCTGTGCCTGCAAGAATATGCTGCAAGTGATGACATTGTACGATTTGATGTGCCCTTGCGCAGGCATCTGGCCCGAGCTGGCGATCATCAACCACAGCTGCGGTGAGTGCCGCCGCCCCATAGTTGTCCCCTAAAGCACCCAGAGATTTGCATGGTTGTTTCCGCGACAGTAAGTGTTTTTGAGATATACAGCAGCCCTACGCCCTTGTGCATCCCACTTTCCCCTTG
>JAWZTI010000142.1:2042-51648 GCA_039880955.1 Chlamydomonas urium | reverse complement strand
CCAGTTCTGGTGGCTCCCTGTAACCCCCTCTGTCTAGATGCAAAACCCATGACCTTCAGCAGTGCCACCATGACATGCTTAGCCTGCACTTTCAGCCTGCAAATGCGTGGCCTTGTTTTCACCTGATGTAGTAGTCCTCTTCGGTAACATCCGTACGGGCAGGCAAGAGCATGCTGCCCCCACATAGGCCAGTGCACCAAGGTCAGCGTGGATGTAACTGCCATGATCATGACTCCCATCCAGGTCAAGCCGTCTTGAGTTGACAAGCTGTCAGCACAGCAACAAGAGGCAGCAGCGGGTACGCACTGGAAAGTTCAGGGTGGCAAGGGCTTGGTCACACGCCACCACACATGGCACTCGGGCATTCTGAACGCAATCAAGCTACTGAAACAAGCAAAAGGGGTGCACGGCTTACGTGGGCGAGTAGACGGAGCCAGCAAAGAAGATAACGATGGCCCCCATGTTGCCGCCAGCACCAACTACGTCTGAGACCACACCGTAGGAGCGCCGCGAGACAAACGGGACCACGCCAAACATTGCACCACACTGCACAGCTCAGAGGCATGGCAACTGCAGGGCTGAGTCAACCGACAGCGCTGGTAAGATGCACATGAGGATGACCGATACTTCACATCAAGAGGGCTATGGCAGTACCGCCATTTATGGCAACCTTCAGAGGTACATGTGAACCTTAGAGGTCAATCAGCCTGGGTTGAATTTGAAATGACTTGCTGCAAGCCAGTGCATGGTGTGAAGCCACGCCTCACCGCCTGTTGGCAGAAGATGGAGAAGATGATCATAACGGCGATGGTGCCACCCAGGGTGTAGTCAATCTTGCCGAGCACCAGGCAGAAAGCGCCTGCCAGCGGCTGGATGACGAACAGCGTCCACAGGCGGCCCCGCATGCCCCAACGGACTGCAGCCAAGTCGGACAGCATGCCACCAGAGGCGCCGGAGAAGAGGTTCATCAGGCCAAACAGCGCTCCGATGCCGCCCGCTGTCACCAGGTTCGTCTCGAACTGGTCAAACAGGCTGCGATCGTTGCAGGGAATAGTGCGGCGGCAGATGCAGAGCGGTGTTGGTGACAATGCAGCAGCCGGGGACAGGCCAAAGGACATCAGGCATCTTCAATTCTGCACGTGCCAGCGTGCCTACAAGCACGCACTGGCATGACATGCTGACTCACTATGTCATAATGATGTGTCGACGGTCGGCTCAACGCCGAATGAGTAGCCATAGTTGAGGGCAAGCACCCAGGTGCGGTAGCTGCTGATGGCGCACTTACTGACCACCCTGCGCAGGCAGCGTGGTCGCAGCGGGTGACCTGGCTGAGTGTGTGATCACTTGCAAGTTGTTTTGTGACATGTCATGAGTGCGCCAGTCACCACAAATGTACGTTTGAACCTGAGCCTCACCAGAAGCTGCCCTTGGCAGGGGCCAGGATGCCCTGTCTCTTGAGGTCTCGGAAGTCACCACGCGGCGAGTCCACACCAAAAGCCAGAGTGACGGCTCCCATGATCAGGAAGATGGCGCCAGGGATGAAGAACACCCAGTGCCAGGCGATGAACAGGGGCACGGACTGCTTCAGGCCCTGGACAAGGGCGGGCATGATGATGGCCACAGCACCACCACCCATGTTGCCCCATCCTGTGGGCAGGCAGGTGGGCGGTGGAAGTGCTCAGTCAGGTGGGTAAAGCGACGGAGAACAAGAGACTTTGGAAAATAAGTGATGATTGTCAACTACTGTTGCAACAGCCCAACCCGAATGCAAGGGGCAGGGGCAAGTCTCACCTGCAGTGATGGCATTGGCAGTGCCAACGATGCGCACGTTGAACATGCTGCCCACCCAGAACTGGCCTGCGGTACCATCAGTGTCACAGCATTTCATGGTGAATGTCTTAGTACATTGTTGGCAGGAGCAGCTCCTGACATTGGCAGTGGCTTGCGCGCATTGCTACTGGGGCTGCAGCTTAAGGTGCACGCTAGGTTGGAAAGCATGAGTTGCTGGCCTTACTCACACACACGAAGCAGCACAAGCTGCATCCGATGAACAGGCGTGAAATCGTGAAGTCTAGACAGATCTGTGGCGGTCTTGACCAGGCAAATGCAGCAGACGGGAGGCGTAAAGAGCAGCAAGGTGATGGCGTTGCCGAGGCATGGTCCCTGGACGTCCAGCACGGTGCCCATGCCCATGCGGGTCACGACGGCACCACACACAGCGGCCACGCCTGCTCGGGAGAAAGGACAAGGGGGGACGGGGTGCTGTGATGACACAGAACAATGGTACACTCAAGGGTACCACAATGTGCAGGGGTGCGCGGGCCAACCGGCAGGCAGTCGTGCCAGGCTTGCAGGCAGAGCCGCGTGTTCTCCCTCACCTGCATTGCCAGCCTCGGTCTTGGTAAGGCTGAGGTCCTCACGAATCAGGGGCCTGTGCAACCAGATTTGAGGCAGGCATTTCAACAGGATCATCATGCGCTGCCATCTGATTTCACTACCTCAACTGAGGTTACAGTATGCTCAGGCATGCTGGTGCCACATTTGCGGCAAAGGCCATGTTCGGTGCTGTACTGAAGTACTCACAGCAGAGCGGCAGGTGCGAAGGTAGCCAAGAACGTCATGAAGAAGTTGAACCAGGCCAGCTGTGACGGTTCAGTCCATGTAAATATTGGGGTCAGGCACAAGCTCATAAAGTCCCTAGCTACGCTCAGCTGCCAACTGCAGGCTGGTGCAAGGGGCTGCGAACAAGCACAACTTACATGTAATGCCGCCTGGCCAACGAAAACAACTGTACAGCGGGGGTAAGAGGCAGGGGTCAACACGGCTTATGGCGCGCTGCTCCTGCATGCGCACGCACGGAACGGATTGCTTGCGCGCACCTTGATGGTCGTTGCCTTGCATTCGCTGTTGACCGGCCTGTGGCGATTCGCAACACAGGGGGCGAGGACATCAGGTGCACGTGCAACAGCTGGCACAGTCAGTGCGCCCAGGCATGGCCACAGGTGCTCACAGGTCAAAGGCTGCTCTGCCTTGGAGAGATCTTTTCCTTGCTCGATGGAGGCCATCTTCATTTCAATTGGCCACACGTGAGCCCTTTTCGATGTTGGTACCAGGAAATCCTGCCCGTTTTTGGGCAGGGGTCCTATGCGCCCTAGCGGTGCCCCCCAGGACTGTAAAACACACTACTATCTTGCTCGGGTTAGCACCAGGTGGTCGAACCAACTGTCGCCCAGTGTTAAAAGCGCATTAGCAAGCTCAAGGTGCGGAGTTTATCGCTCAGACAAGCTCTCTGGGTGCGCACGGGCGAAGGTAACGACGGCAGATGGGCCCCATGACAGTGAAGGTGGCCCCGCGCCCGCCATTCGTGTGTGGCGTTGGCACAGCAGTGCCTTTTCGCGCGGGCAGGGACACAATTTCTGCGGAACAAAGTGCGTGGCATGAGGGGGCCATGTGCTGCGTATCGGTCCCGACGCCGGGTAGCCGTGGATGGCATGGCAGAGCACCACTGCACCCCCAGCCTCACTCCCCCTCGCCCATGCAACACAGCCAGGGAACTGCAGTGGTCTCAGCAGTGGCGAGTTGAGACGTTTGAAGCACCCTGTAGTGCCACCTGCACAAGGCACAAGGGCCAGGGCACCGCGCAAGGAAGCTGAGAGCTCAGGTCACCCAAGTCAGGTGCCTGCACAGTGCGCAGGAGCCTCTTCCAAACATGCAGTGAAAAGCTTTACACTGTTCACCTCGGCAAGAAGCCACGCACAGTTCACTGGCGCTGTGATGGTGCAGCAGACTGTGAGATCGGGCGCACAGCAATTCATGGGATCATCATGAGGGGAGCTGTGATCAGCAGGCCCCAGGGGCGATGAAATGGTGCACGCCAGGGGCGTCTTTGCTCAGTTAGCAAGATATCTTGGCCAGATATACGAGGTGTTACCCGAAATGCGTGTTGCAGACATCTGCAGGGAGCCAGATGAAGACAGTGAAAATGCTTCTTGATGCGCCGTGTCATTCGTGGGCTGTCAGTACTGTGCATAGAATCGTAGCGGTAGGGTGTGGGGGCAGGCTTGCCTGCGGACCATTCCCTTCCTTAACTCACGCCCAAGGGCGTAGTTCTTTCTTTCTTTCTTTCATAGAATCGTGTCCCAAGGCATGCAAATGCAGTCAGTGTGGGTTCCGCAGAAGAGTTCTCTGACCTGGTCTGCGCGCACAAGGCAGACGTCCTGGGCTAGAGGTTCTAGCCGCTGACAGAAGCTTGAAGCGGCTGTGCTTTTGTTCGTCTGAACCACTGTGTGCACACGTGTGTTGGTTCATCTGCAGTTGAAGTCTAGCGGGGAAGGCCTTCGAGCCACTTTCGGTCATGAGCCTGTAAAGCCTGGCCCATTTGGGACAGGGGTTATATGCGCCCTCGCGGTGCCCTAAACAACTGTAACACACACCAGCAGCAAGATGGGTATGTCAAGTCCAGTGCCATGCAGCATATCGTGGTTGCTGAGGTTACGCCATGCATGGGCAAACTGACATGGCAACACCCCAGACAAGGACGCTCATCGTCACGCATCTACCCACAGCTGCAACAGCAGCATGACGTAGCGGTCCTCCAGACAAGGCACGCCGACAACGAGGAGGAGGAAGTTTGGGTACTGACTGCTTCCAAGCACCTGGCCTTGCGGCCAGCATTGACCCCAGTGCACTGGCAGCACCGTTTTGTGGCCGGCTTTCCGCCAGCTGGTGTGTCAGTGATGTAGCTCACATCAGTTGCTTGCAAGGGCGCCACCGGGTCTGCATGGCCCAAATGCGTCACTATTGATTCCTGACTGGAGCGCTGTTGCCGTCGCAGGCAGCCGTCTTTAGCTGATGGGCATGCTAGCTGATGGCGCACACACCATGTGCAAGGGGCATCACGAGGCCGGATGAGTAGGTCTCCTGCACTGGATTGCTGCTGCCAACAGCGCGCCTTGGCTGTGGGCGTGGATTGATTGCCAGCAAGACCAGCCCAATGCCCTTGGCAAGGGCAAGCGCACAAGCCAGTTGGGCATCCAGCTGCATGGGCTTCAGCTGCATGGGCTTCAGCTAGTGCAGGGTTGCTCACCATGACGATGTCTGATTGTTGCAGCCGCTGCAGTGACAGGGATAGGCATGCAGTTGATCAACGCACCAACCGGCCAGGGGGGGGGGGCGCCTACATGCGCCACAATGGGTAGTCGCATTCTTACCTGTGTCTGCCTCGTAAAGCGATGACAGCACAAGTGACACAATGGGGACTGGGGATTTTACAGTTGCCATGACAGCTGCTTATTGGAAGTTGCGATAGTTATGCATGAGCACAGCAGGCGACTGACTACATGTCCGCCGCCTCTGCGCTATCCGAATGCAGTCGGCCATGTTCTTGCGGAGTGAGGTTAACGTTAGCGAGGGAGAGGGGGTTGCTTGCAGAGTTCTGAGTTCCTCAAAGTGCTGGGGCCTGCATCATGGACACCCAGTGCTGCATAGCAGTGCTGTGATAGCATTGCTATGATAGCACGCTGTACCAGCTGCAGCCAGCTGCTGGCCGTTGATGAGCCGTCGTGCCAGGCAAGCGCACAGCAGAGCTCTGTGTTTCCAACCTTGTGCTGTCCTCGAGACGTGCAAAGCTCATGACTTCTGAGCAGAGGTACTCATGCATGCGATCGAGGTGGTGCATGGCATCAGGGCGCTACCTGGACGTACCTGGCACCAGGACCGCTGCCAGCACCCACGGTGCCTCCCGAAGCGATAGGGCAGGGTGCCAGGCGCAAGAGGGCCCATTTCTGTGAGGAACGCCACGTAGGTGGGGCCGTACGAACACTGGGCCGCAAAAGGTCGAAGTGGACTCTTTCGTCAGGGGTGCCCCTCAGGTGAGGGGGCTCACCATCATAAATCCGAGTGGACTTATACGGGGCAGCATCCAAGTCCCGTGCAAACAGCAGCGAACAACAGCAGTGCACGCTCCTGCCTTGCTCAAAGCCAACACTAGTAGCAACGCCACCACCAGCAGCCATGCTCCCGCTGCTGCTCCTCTGCCTGGCAGCGGCGATGCTGCCACAGACGCTGGCCGTGTCCGCCACTGAGCCCAGTGAGTGCGCGCGTGGGCTGCGTGCGCACTGCTGTCATGTGACATGGTGTGGAGCCTGGTAGCTGACTCTTCTGCCGCCCTTGCTTGCAGCCTTCATTGACATCAAGAACCAGTGCGTGGGCAGCCAGTGCGCTAAGGGCCAGTGGGCGGTGTCCATCGCGCTGGGCGACGTCAACAAGCCCAACCAATGGACGCCTCTGTATCCTGGCAACGCTACCAACCCACTCGGCTCCTGCCCCACGCCCAAGTACGGCGCATGCTTCTACGATGGCTCGCCGCTGGGGCCGCCCATCACGGTCATGGGCACCTCCCAGATGCAGGTCACCTACACGTTCAAGGCCAACCTTACCTTCATGGTCCTGTTCAACCGCACTAGCATGAAGCCCCGCACACTGCGATTCAAGGTGAGCCATGCTGCAACCACTCACATTGAGCACATGCAGTCAAACCGTGGAAGTGTGCATGCTGCATGGGACCAACACGCTGCTCGCCTGCCATGCACCTTATCCTCGCAGCTGTGCTACTCTGACGCTGCCTTTGCCGGCCGCGCCTGGAGGAAGAAGGACAAGCCCTACCCCAGGGTGAGTTGCCATTCAGCCTCACCGCTGCCCTTCGAAATGCAGTGTCGGCTGCACTTGCTGCCCTTACCATTAGCGCTGGTGCAGCAGACACACTTGCAGCAGACATGCTTGCAGCCGCTACGCCTCTACCAGCCATGGACTTGTATTGCATTGTATTGTGTAGACTTATATGGACTTGTATTAAACAACGCCTCTCACTGCACCTGGACTCCCCTTGACGCACGCAGCTGACCGCCAACTGCCCCTTCGACGTCAAGGACTTTGACGTGCCTGCCACCCTCAACACCTCGGCCATCACTGTTGCCGACCACCAAAGCTTGTCGGGCCAGTTTGTGCACGAGTTCTGCGATGGTGCCATGCCAACCTCCACCCTCTTCCTGATGATGTGGGTGGTGTGCGACGACGGCAACGTGTGCGCCTGGGAAAGCATGGAGAGCCCATTCTATGCCGTGCCCTCGCAAGGCATCCTCGTGTACCCTCCCGAGTACGGACCTCAGTACCCTGCGCCCTACAATGTCCCTGGCCCCTACAACGGCACATATATCCAGGTGCAGGTGTACAACCCCATCACCCCTGGCATGACCGCGGCTGCCATCGTGTTGTCCATCTTCGGCCCAGTGTTCTTCATCTGCTACTTTATCGCTGACCACATCTCGTACACCAAGCACGGCAAGGCGTTGACGTGGTAATCGCAATGGCACGAGCTTAGGGGGGCTGCTGCCCTGGACTTTTTCCACGGTGCACTCCTTGGCCAGTCTGCTGGTGCTGCACCTATAGCGCCAGCGATGGCACGCAGTTCTGAGTG
Source organism: Chlamydomonas urium (assembly GCA_039880955.1). Lineage (NCBI taxonomy): Eukaryota > Viridiplantae > Chlorophyta > Chlorophyceae > Chlamydomonadales > Chlamydomonadaceae > Chlamydomonas > Chlamydomonas urium. The sequence continues at coordinate 44,174 of JAWZTI010000142.1, read as the reverse complement.
TGAGGCGGCAGCACGCTATCTGGTCCGCTGCAGGAGGGAGTGCGAGTGCTGTGCGCGCACACGTGTGTTGTGCATGCACAACACACAGGGAGAGGCATGGGTGGGCACGGGACTGCAGGTTAGGTGAAGAGCTGACAGTACCTCAACAGCGCAAGCATGACGTCTTGCGCTTGACACTCTGCACACTGAATGACTGCTGAGCGGAGAGATGTGCGTCTTGCAAGGCAGCCACTGAGTGGGAAGAAGACACGCACCATGTTTTCTGTTTCTTGACTTTCCTGACGCTATAGGGACCTAAGCGCTGAGCGCACCGTGTAAAGCGCGCTAGGCGCTGTTGGCATGCTACCAGAGCGGTGCTGCCAAGCCTTTTCATTATACCGAGATTGTGTATACCACGTTGTTTTGAGTCACTGTACCGTGAACAATAAACTTTCTTATTGCCCACGTCAATGGGCGCCGAGGAGAGAGATCCTAGCATTGTCATGTTTTCAGTCGATTTGCTGGACCTGAGCAAAATTCAGGTCCCAATCCATGTAAATCTGCTTATCAACCAGTGCACACCTTGTCACTGTAGCTGGACAGTTATCCTGTCACAACATCACCTCTCAGGATAGCATCATGCGTGGCCTGCTAGTCATGCTGAGCGAGGCGGCCTCTGATGACAAAAACATGGAGAATGGGATGTGCAGCACAGTATGTGCTGCATCATGCTGTTGCTCATCCGCAAACCACTCGCACCCATCGACCTGAATGTGCCTGACAAGCAGAACAGCGTAAAGGCTTGAATTCTCTCCCGCACGCCTAAGGGCGTATCTCTTGCTCCTTCCATTTCTTCTTCTATGTGCCCAGGCAGCGGCTCCACGCTGTGGCAGCTAATCAAGCTGCAGCACCTCTGGAACCGGTCCCCAGCCCTCGCCTGCATCACCCCCCAGCAATGACACTATCTGCTGCACCTGCTGCTGGATCTGGGTCTCAGCCTCCAGGCTCGCTATGTCAAGGTCGCCAGAAGGTTGCAGCAGCATTGCGCTGCTAGGGTCTGAGTCCAAACCCCAGCCCTGCGTACCCAGCCCCTACGTACCCAACCCCTGCGGCTCCTCCTCACCCTGAGCCCACACACTCCCAACACTTCCAAGCTGCCTCAGACCCCGCTGTCGCCGCAGCGCTAGCAGGGTGCTCTGCAAGCGTTTGTCGCACATGTGAAATCCATGGGCAGCGGCCTCAAGCATGCACTGTCCTGTGCAGAAGAGGCAAGCGCGGCATGCGTAGCAGGAAGTGGGGTAGCCTTCTGATTCTGACCCTCTGCCCTGGCTGCCAACAAAGGGCAGCCGGGAGCACAAAATGGAGTCACAGCGCCTGCAGCGGGACATCGTGTCAGCAAGAGCAGCACCGCCACCATTGCCGCCAACAGCACCGCGACCGCCGCCGCCCTTATTGCCAGCGTCTGCAGCCGCCGCTGCGTGCTGCACACCCCAGTCTTTCATCTCCCTTGCGCTCTGAACAAGGGTCTGTGCTGCAGTGACACCACCGTCGTCGCCGCCACCGCTGCCGCTGCCGCCGCCGCTACCGCTGAATGCTGCCTCCGCTGAATGCTGCAAGAAGTGAGCCATCACGTGCACAAACTCAAAAGCTTTCCGAGCCTCGTTGTGCACAGACTCCAGGCAGGGGCGCTGCATGCCTGCTCACCGCAACCTTGCTGGGCGCAGAGGCGTGTCCCTCATCCCAAGCACACTGCCACCAGCGGCCAGGTTGCCCCCATGCCGCCTGACACCCACGCCAGACGTTGCTGCGGGCGGGCGCAGCTGCACGCCTAGGCTCGGGCACACAAAGAGCAACTGGTCGCCCACATCAGCTGCTGTCTGCAGCGCTGCATATGCCTCATGCAGGCCCGCCTGCCAAGCGGTGCGCACACCCGCCTCTGGAAACCCCTCCTCAGGGTCCTGCTGATCCTGACCTAACGCACCACCTGTCTGACCTGGCTTCCAGCTCACCTCATCCTCATCCAAGTCGTGCAAGCCCATATCTGAGCTGTCCCTGCCAGCTGCCTCGCTCCCTCCCTGCATCCCACCTGCAGGTCGCGTTGCCCCTGCCTGACGGCTGCTGCTGCAGAAATGGCGCCAGTGCCATCCCACCACCACTCCCGACTGCCCCCGTGCCCCCCATCCTGATCTGCATGCACTGGCCCATCCACTCCGTCACAAGGTGTGGCCGGCAGCTGTAGGTGCTGCGAAACAAACTGCATGAGCTTGACGGCGCAGCTGCTTAGGCTGTGTGTCACACCAGCGTAGAAGCGTGGCATCAGGCACGCAATGGATGGGTCACGCAGCACGTCCAGCAGTGCTGCCCCTCGGTCCTCGAATTGCAGCAACGGCAGCTCTTGCAGCAGCTGCGACAGGCTGGTGTGCTGCATCCGGCAGGAGGTGACAACTAGGTGCACCGCATTTTCTTCAGCCAGCAGCAATGGCAGGTGCGTTGACGTCAGCAGCTTCTGCATCCACCTGGCCATGCAAAGGGCAACGCCGTTGTCATGTCACACTCACAGCAGTGTGCATGTCACAACAGTTTCAGGCCACAAGGGTCAAGCAGCCTCTGCAACAACCAGAGCAGGCAGGTTTGGACGTTGTGCAGAGACTGCGTCATTGCAAGCAATGGCCACTGAGCATCAGTTGCAGCGATCAAGAGTGCTTCAGAGCTCTGCCCGAAGTGCCCCTCACCTGCAGCAGCTCGCTGCAGGCAGCAGTGCCTGCGCCCTGGCTTCGCCTCCTCCTCCTCGAGCCGCAGTGTCAATCGCCGCGCAAGCGGCCTGCGCAGCGGCGCGCACCACCTGCTTGCCCGCACCACGTCTCGGTGGTGCGGGCAAGCTCCGAAACTACGTTCACCAGGGCGCTCGCGCTAGCCAGGCGCAGCTGCAACTCCTGCGCCTCACGCACCCCTCCCCGCTGCTGTATGTTCAACTCCGCTGCCGTGATGTTCCTGTTCTTGACGCCAGCCTGTTGCTGCTGCTGCTGCTGCATAAGCTGCGCATTCCAAGCATCAGCTGGCATGCTGAGCAGGGGCATGACGCTGGGAAGCAACGTGGACACGCAGACAATGCTGGCTGCGGCAGCCATTCCCTCATGCATGCCACTTGCGGCCGTGCAGCAGGTCACCTGCAGCAGCCGCTTGTAGCCGTCGCTCTGAGCGCCAGCTTCAGCCCCAGCACCAAAGCCTGATGCCTCCCCTGCTGCAGCAGTTGCGCTTGCTCTCAGACCTGCTGCTGTCGCCGCCCAAGCTTCCCCTGAGCCTGCAGCTGCGGCTCCGAGTCGACTGCCCCCCTCCACCCGTGTCACACTGCCCTGCACTCGCCCTGCTGCTGCACCGCTGGCCGGCCCCCCGTCGCGCTGCGTGAGCGACACCATGCCTGCAGCAGTCCTCAAGTATCCTGTAACTGCCTGCAGCATGACATCCACAGTTTCTGTTGTCGAGCTGTCAGTGGGCGAGCCCCGCAAGCGTGAGCTATGCTCTTGCAGCGTCCCTGCAAACTGGTCCTGCTCTGCCTGCCCAAACACAGCTGCACGGCACAGCTCAGAGGACTGATGCAAGTCGTACTGAAAGCGCAGTACCGCTTGCAAGCAATGGGTTGACCCAGCACACACTCATGACACTGAGCAAGTGCAGGGCCAGCTCCCGCCAAAGCGCAACCCCCATGGCAGCGGGCGCGTCGTCCGAGACAGCTTGTAGCAGCATGCCCGTCGCCACTTGCAGGGCACGCAGGACAGCGCTCACCTCCTGCACTTGCAGGTATTCGTGGCGTAAGGCAAACACAAGGCGCATGACGACTCGGCGCACAATGGTTAGTGTGTCGCCTACCTCTGCTGGAAGAGGCGGCACCGTTAAGTCCCACTGGCCGCCGCTGCCTCTGCTGCCGCTGCCTCTGCTGCCGCTGCCGCTGCTGCCGCTGCCTCTGCTGCCGCTGCTGCTGCTGCTGGCCAAGGCTGAGCGATTGGTTCCGGCTGCGCCGCCGCCTATCGACGACGCACCGCACCACTCGTCGGGCACGTCTCGCACCTCGCTGGAAACCCCGGCAATGAGGCCATGCCGCAGCTGATGCTGTTGGATGGAAGCGGCCAAGGAGTGTGCCACCAGAGGCATCAGCGCCACAAACGCCTGCACCTGGTCGTCCGCCAGCCGTGTTTTGCGGCAAGGTGAGGGGGGATAGTGGCTAACCAGGACGCGACACAGCATGCTCACGCGCATTGGGGCCGGCGCAGGCTGCAGCAGCTTTTGATCTGTGCGGCAAGGTAGGCAAGGGAACCACAAACAGATTGTTATAATAACAATGTTATTTCACCCCTGACGCATAAACAAATGTATCCTTTGTGTCGTGTTGACCAGCGCTGGTCTGATGGTCGCGCTGGCCACGCTAGCAGGTCGTGGCTGCCGCTGCCTGCCACAGCACAGGCAAAGGCAGCAGGCAGCAGCACACAAGCACAGTCTGCCCTACATAACTCATCACTCACACTCTGCATCCTGCATCCTGCACTGCCACCACTCTGCATCCTGCATCCTGCACTCTCACCACTCTGCACCCTGCCCTTGCAGCCTTGATCAAACCTTGAATGTGGTTCAGAAGCATCGCAGCCAGGCGGCGCATGCGCTGCAGCTGCAGGGTGGCAGGAGATGCGCTGGCGACGTCATTCTCGATGCAAAAAGCGCCGCTCCTGCCGTACAGAACCAGCGCTGACCACGCGAACGAGTGCGCATCGAGGAGAAGGCCTGCGCCGCTACCAGCGCCACCGTGCAGGGCGCCGGTGACGGCAGCGGCCGCAGCGCCCTCCCTGCTCCTGCCCCTCATCCCTGCCACTCAGCGGAGCGGAGCAGGACCCGGCGTTGCCCGCTGCGCGCCCCTTTGCGTGTGGGGCGCACTGCTGCTGGGTCAGGACAAACAGGAAATGCAGCGTCGCGATGACGAGTGGTACCAGCGTCACATCGTTACGGGAGACATACCCCTCCGCATCCTTAACGAGACGAGCCAGGAGAAGGTGCTTCATCAGCTGCATCAACGCTGCCGCTGCTGCTGCCTCCTCCGCAGTCTGCTCCTTGACGTGTGGAGTGCTGCTGCCGTTGGCGGGGAAGCAGGGCATGGAGGACGGGGTGGTGGAAGAGCCAGACTGGGTGGACTTGGGCTGCTGACCCTGCCTGCATGCCTCTCATCGCTCTGGCCGGTGTAGCAGGGTCAGTAGCAGCCCCGCAGCAGCCTCGCAGCCCAACAGGAGGTCATCATCGCATCGTACCTTCGCCAGATGCGTCCATGCCGTAAAGCGCAGCCGCACGACGCGGCCTCCCTGTCCCAGCCTTCCCAAGGTGCACTCTGCCGCAGCAGCACCCAACCCCGGTGTGGGCGTGGGTCCTGTGCGTTGCTGCGCTGCAGCCGCTGCAGCGCGGCTGATGCTTGTGACGGCAGGCAGCAGCTTGGCACCCAGGCCTGGGTGCACCACGTGGTCGCTCAAGCAGGCACGCAGAGCGCCGCAGGTTATGCCAAACGCCTACAAAGATCAAAGTAAGAACGTGCAGGCAAGGAGCAGGTGAGAATGATCAGGCAAGGTGCGGGTGAGAAATGGGCAGGCAAGGAGTGGGTGAGTCCGTGTAGGCAAGGATCGACGTCGGGTGCAGCACGTGAGAAGATTCAGGCAAGGAGCATGTGAGAATGGGCAAGCAAGGATCAAGTTAGGACATGCAAACGATTGGATGCGTAGACATGCTGCCCTGTGGTCGCAGTGCTGTGCAGGTGCATGATCAGCATTGTTGCCTGTCGTGATTGGCCAAGGGACTGACCAGGCACTCACAGCTTAGCGCCACAGGCACTTGGAAGTCAATTGACTCGCGGCTGCTACATGTCCTGTACAGGACACCTGGCCCCTGTCGGCAGGTGTCAGCACCTCACCTTGATGGCAGTGTCTTGGGCCAGCTGCAAGCTGCAGCCGTGCCACCACAGCCTTGTGCACGGCCAGCAGCTGCAGGAGGGCCCCTCCATTGACGGGGGCCTTCCAGCACGCCTTGGCCGAATGGGCCACTAGTGAGGGCGGTGGAGCCTCAGCCATCTGCAGGCCGTGTGTGTTGCGTCCAACCAGTCCAGCTGGTTTGCGTCTGGCGTGATACACCATGCATGCCATGAGCATAGAGCTGTTGAACATGCAGCTCGCCAGTGGTGAAGCCGCCTGTGTCAGCTGCTGGGCATCATGCGGCTTCTGGCCGCTCAGCTTGGAACCCAGCCAGGCCCACATCAATTGCAAGTCGGCCGGCATCGTCGTGGAGTACAGTCGCGACGCCCTGTCTGGCTGTTTGGTGCATGCGGCGCTTGCGGCATGGAAGGCAAGCAGCGCTTCGGCCACCTCGCTGCAACGGGACAGCGGATCGGAAGCGGAAAGGGAATGCAGCGCCTGGCAGCCGTCCGTCGGGGCACTCGCCATGGCGCTGACGAGGCGCGTGAGGCAAGGAAGATCCTGAGGGCTTGGCCAACGTGGTGTGAATCAATTAATGCTGTCCACCACGCCATCACATGCAAGGGCAAGAGTTCGGGCGCACCCACAGGGCCAATAAATGTATAAAATAAGTTGTTGTGCGTTTGGGGGCAGGCGAAATGCAATGCAAGGTAGAGGTATCGAGCGACAAAACTGTCAGCAGGAGAAAGCTATGCACAAATGAGGGCGCGGGGGTCAGGGCATCACCATTTGGGACAGGTGTTGTATGCGCCCTCGCGGTGCCCTAAACAACTGTAACACACACCACCATTGGCCTGTGACAGCACCGCTGTTATTGATATCAAAGCTTCACAACAGCCTGTACTGCAGACTGAGTGCGGTACTGCCTTCACAGTCGTGTCACGACACCCGCTTGCTCGCAACTTGGCCTGCGAGCACCGTCGCCTGCCGCGCCGCCTCCATCAACGTCTGCTTCTCCCTCTGCAGCGTCGCGACCTTTGCCTCGAGCGCCATGTTCCTCGCGACCGCACCGCTGATCGCCGCGTTGATCTGCTGCTCCAGGCGCTCCACCTTCTGATACACCCCCGGGTTCACCTGCCGCAGCTCAACAAGAGCCCCGCCCGTCCCCAGCTGCTGCAGCTGCTGCTGCAGCGCAGGCAGCGACGCCACGTCGCCCATCCCACCCAACACGCTGTTCCCGTTTGCCGTCAGCCCATGCATCGCACTGCCCGCTGCCCCGAGTCCAGCGCTGCCTGTCGCAGCCCCCCCTGCCGCTCCCCTGGTTGCTGCAAGTGTGGCCTGCAGATGCGTATTTTGCTTGGTCAGGGCCTCCAGCTCAGCGTGCGTCTGGTTCTTGAAGGTGCGCAGAGCAATCATGTCACCCTCCAGCTCCCGCAGCATACGCCGCGCCTGCGACGCAAAGAACCAGGGGGTGACCAGTACGGTATAAGCCAATTGCAAGCAGTGGAAGTCTCCAGAACAAAGTTGCCCTTGCGGTGGTAACAGCCGGCTATTACCGAGCAGCATGGCACACAGAAATCATTTCGCATAACCCATGGCCCGACGTTGTGTAAGTACAGCTTAGGCAGGCCTAGGGTCTGAAGCTTCCTTGTTGCGCCTGGCGGAGCCTCCCCCAGCAATATCAACTCCTTGACTCGCAGCCTGTGCCCTTCGGCTCCTGCACTCCCTGCAATCAGTTTGTCTGCAATTCATTTGTCGCCCCCTGACCCTGTGACCTCTGCACCAACCTTCTCGCGCTCAAGGTGTAGGTTCTGCACCTCCATGCGCAGCATGTCGTTGTTCTGGCTCAACTGCTCGTTGTGCAGCTCCACTTGAACGATCTGGTCCTGCAGCACCTCACGGTCAGCCAGCAGCACCTACGAGCAGAGAATGGCATGGCACAGAGGAAGAAGAGGGACGTGATCAAGCACGATCAGGCCAGCCTGCAACTATCCTGTCCTGGTGTGCTCACACCCAAGACGCCGACCATGCCAGCGGTCAGACTGCAGGCTGGAGGTGCTGATGCATCACCGCACCCACACACCTCACCTGTTCACGCAGCCGAGCAATAAATGCCCACTGGAAATTCAACTTGCTAACTACACACCCACTCACACACCTGTATCTCTAAGTCCTTCTCGCAATCGCCAAAGACGCTGCTGCCGGCGGTGCGCAGGCCGCCGCTGTCCGCTCCCGGCAGCGGCGTCGCCGCCCCGCCTCCTGACGTCTGCGGCGGGCTTCCACTGCTCGCCTGAGACAGAGGGGGCTTGCCCAGGTGCCGGGCCCTGCTTGCCTGGCCGGCGCTGTCGCCCCAATCATTCAGCTCCTCCTGCTTGGCGAAAGGCCACATAATGAGACCCTTTGTATCAGTGGTGATTGCGGTACAGTGGGGCGGAGCTGGTACTGCCTTTGCGCTGGAGCATGAAAGAGGTGCCCAAGCCACACAGCTGCTTACGTTCCACTGCCTCACCTCCATCCTATCAAACTTTTGTCGGGGAGAAAAGAAATCCAACCCCCTTTGCTGTCTCACCTGCATCGCCATGATGGTTGACAGCAGCGCCTCGCTCTCCACCTCGTCGTCCTCCTCCTCCCCATGCCCATGCCGCTGGCCGTGCGCTGGCGGCGGCGCCTCCGCTGCCGTGCCCCGCCGTGCCGCCGGCCCTGACGCAGCAGGCACGCCCTGACCCGAGAAGCTCGGCTCCCTAGATGCACTCGGAAGCGAGATGCGGGGTTTAAACGGGCCTGCGGCGGGTGCTCCCGCAGCAGCGGAGGATCCTGAGGCAGTATCGAGCTCCAGGTGTACACCCATGTCGGATCTCGACCGGCGGTGCTGCGCCGAGTCGGTGATAGGCGTGCTGTGAGACATGGTTGCCGCTACTGCCGCTGTCGCCGCTGCGCTGAAGAGCGGGATGTTGGACTCAGAGGCGCGCATGGGCTGTGCAGAGGGCCGGGCAGATTTGGCAGCATCAGGGGCGGCTCAAACATGGGCTGCCGGGCAAGTGCAGGACTGTGCGTGTGGCGAATGAGGGCAAACCGTAGGCCCCCGCGTCCTGGGCTGACAGCTGCAACCAAGCCAGAAAAGTTCATCGAGCTGTGACACAGTCAGAGTTCCTGCGCTGTGACCTGGCCATAGCTTGTTAGCATGTGTTGTTATTGCACGAAGTGAGCGCGCCTTTGCTCCCTGGTTCCCTGCCAACCCAACCTGAGTCATCATGAGGTTACCAATGCACAGATTGATCGACCAAGTCAAAACAACCTCATGCGCGTGGCGGGAGACCCCACGCCTCCACACCTTCAACACATTTCCCACTCCCAAATCTCCCCCTCCCACTCACCGCAGAACTGCGCTCCCTGGGCCTTGGCGGCTGCACCTCTGGCGGGCTGCCCCTGGCCGCTCCGGGCGCCTGCACCCCGGCCGCCACCGCCGCCGCCCTGACGCCCTGAGGGCTGGACAGCGCCTTTGAGTCATCCAACATGAGGTGCGTGAGCCCCCGCAGCCGCTGCTCCAGCATCGCCTTCTCGCGCTCGAGCCGCTGCCGCGCCGTCCGCTCGCGCTCCAGCTGCTGCTGCAGCGACCGCACCTCGGCAGCCAGGTCGGCAGCCAGGACAGCTGCGCCGCCGCTCGAGGCGCCCAGCGCTGGCGAAGAGGCCGATGGCTGTGCGTTGTCCGAGGCACTGGTTTCCGGAGAGCAGGAGCCGTCCGGGAGGAGCAGAGGTGGCATGCCAGGCGATGAGCCTGCAGGGGGAGGCGAAGGTAGCTGGGGCAGTTGCCTCAAAGCAGTGGCGATGCCCTTTGAGGTATCCTGCAGCATGCGATGCACCCTCGGGTCTGACAGGCGGACAGCCTGACTCGTTGGAATGTGCACCTGTATCGTTTGTGGCCTGACCATCGGAACTAGGGCTCATTGCAACTTGCAGACAGCTGTGGGCTTGCACTTGCGTGGCTCTTGGCATGCGCCAATGCTCGCACTCGTGTCCAACACTTGCTGCAAAGTCAGCGCAGCCTACCTGCAGCCGCCAGCATGCTCCTGACTGCATGAGCTAGGCCGAAAGCTGATCAGCCAGCTGTGAACCCAGCCCTACCCACGCTACCCTACCCCTTACACCACTGCACCCTACCCTACCCTACCCCCACACCTGGAGCCGACAGCAGAGTGTTTTAATCGCATGTGCATAACTGAAAGCCAAGCTGCCAGCAGGCTGAGTGCTGTAAACCCTAACCCACCCCACTGTCCCGTACGGTACCCTACCCTACCTGGAGTCAACAGCAGAGTGTTTTTATCTCATGAGCATAACTGAAAGCCTGGTTGCCAGCAGGCTGAGTGCTTTGAACCACACCCTGACCTACCCTTACCCCACCGTACCATACCGTACCCTAGCCCACCCTAACTTACCTGGAGCGGACAGCAGTGCCGCCACCTGGCGCTTGAGCTCCATGATCTCCGAGCGGTACAGTCGCACCAGCACTGCGTCGTCCAGTACCTCATTGCGGCTGACGGACACGCGCACCTGGACAAGCAAGGCAGAGGAGGACGAGCGTGGCTCAAGGTGAGTTAAGGAAGCGTTCAGGCCTGATACATCAGAGAAATGCAGTGGCAAGACCCACACCATGCTGGATCGGATGAGCACCCCAGTAGACTACCATCCCTGATTGGAGACGTGTTGGCGCAGATAGAGGCCTGCACTGAGGGCCAGGGGCAGGGGCAGCAGGGCCCAGGGCCCAGGACCCAAGGACCCTGCATGCGAGACTGAAAACATGATGTACAGGGGCATCCTGTATGGTGCATCCATCAGCCGCTGCGTGCCCTTGTCTCGTCACTGTGTGCCCTGTGCTTGCCCCCCTTCACCCTTCCCCCGGCTTCCTCCCCTGCTTCCCATGGCACCTCGGCCACCTCACCAGCTTGGCTCGCGTTGCAAACTTGAGCGTGTTGGCCGTCTCCTCCGCTTGCGCAGCAGCAGGGGTGATGTTGCACACGATGGCAATGCGTGCGCCGGGGCCGGCCATAGAGTTCTGCAAGCAACGGCAGTCCCATGGCATGTATGACATGAGGGCCACAGCTGCAGAGATGACCATCAGTAGCTTCAGCCATTGGGTTTGGCACATCGCTGTCACCACTGCAGTCGAGCTAACAAAAACCTGGTCAGACGAATTTGGTTGAAAACTGCACAGCTCTGGCTGGACTGGTCCTTTCCCGAGACAGACATCAATCCCCCAACACATCCTTCGCCTCTCCTGCGTCGTGTTGCGGCTGGCTGTAGCGCATTGCACCGCCCTGGTCACACGCTGCTTGCCACCTGCCTGCAACATACCGCACCCCCCTGTTGCCCACCGCACCTGCAGCAGCCGCGTGAGCTTGGAGTCCCTGAACGGCACGTGCCCGCTCTGCCCCGCCGCCAGCTTGTGAATCACGGTGCCAAGGGTAAGCAGCGACTTGTTGATGTATGCGCCCTCCATGCGCTGCCCCCGCGACACGGTCGCCTTGGCGCTCTCCGACCCCGCAAGGTCGATTAAGCACAGCGTTGCGGTGGAGACGCTGCTGCCCGCCATGGGGGCCGCGGAGCTGGAGCGCACCGCCCGCGTGCCCTCGATTACAAGCCGGCACAGCGTGTGGCTGCGCGACGAGTCCTCGTTCATGGCCGTGCAGCCGACCTTGCGGTGCTGCTCGCCGCGCCACACCGCGGACAGGGCCGCATGCGCACTGCCCACCGCCTCCTCGGCCAGGCCCTCCACCACCACCATGCCGCGGGACGCATCCTCGAAGACCTGCGGGTGCAGGGGCAGGTGTAAAAGTTTGGTGCATACCCAATGCCCGACTGGTCGCTTCCTGTAAGTCCCTCTGTCGATCATACCCGCTGAGCCCTGCGTTTTTCTCGGCTGCTCGCGACTGACCAGAAATTTGCTTGTACCTTGCGGTTGCAGGTCCAGGCGTGCCCTCAACCCTGCACGCAGGTAGGCCAGCCCCAGCACTGTGCGGCATGAACAGGCAGCCCACCTACCCCACCCAACCACCGCCCGCTGCGCAAAGCAACCTGGACCTTGCCCATCAGCTGTCAGCTCCCAGCACCAGCCCTCCGAAAACTTGCACCCAAGCATCAGCCCTTCGATGCATTGCAGTCAAGCGCCAGCCCTTCGCCAATTTGCACCCAGACCCTGCCCAGACACAGCACCCGGCAACTTGCCCTAACCTGCCAGGCGCCTCAAGCTGTGATTCACTGTGGATACGTGGCCACTGTGTAAGTGCTGTTTTCTCGCCTGCTGGCATCAGCCGTTGTACTGGGTACCCTCAAACCTCCGTGCCTGAGCCCTCAGGCCCTGATTCCCCAACCACTGTGCCTGACTTCACACCTTGAAGTGCCACAGCCCCTTGTCCTGATCCCTCGCACCTTGAGGTTGCCCCTTGAAGGGTCCAGCAGGTCATTCAGCACCTCATTGTAAATCTCCATCATTGACAGCCTCACGCTGAAGGTAGCAGGGCCCTGCTGCCCCTGCTCCTGTCCCTGGGAGCACGCCTCAATCTGTGCAAACACGTCCCCAATCAGGGATGGTAGTATGCCGGGGTCCCCATCCGTCCCCAGCATGGTGTGGGTCTTGCCACTGCTAGTCACGCCATACGCAAACACAGTGCCGTTGATGCCCTCAAGGGCGGGGCGTATCAGGGGCGCAGCGACGGCGTCGTAAACGTCCCTGTTGGATGCTTGAGGACCAAAGACGGTGTCGTAGTGGTACTTGGGTACCAGCCGGCCTGCAATTCGGGGCAATGAAGGGCGAGTGGTTGATTAAATGTCTGATGATATAGTGGTATTTGAGTAGCACCTGGCGTGCAGGTGGGGGCAGCGGAGAGCCAGCGGCTGATTGAATTTCTGCAGGTCTGAAGACAGAGTAGGAGTAGTGCTTACGTACCTACTGGTTTGATCTCTATTAATCGTGTACAAAATGCGGATGCTTTATATGGCTCGGCATCAATTTTTCGGTTGTGCCCAACATGTCGGGGACAGACGCAACAACTCGATCGGCGTACGACCTTGTACGTGGTTGGACTGGATTCCGGAAACTAAGGGATCCTGAGCAAGAAGCCCAAAATGGGATTGGGCTGCCTCACATACTTTTGGTATCTGATTAGTGAAGGCTGAATCGGTGCAGGGTGGACACGATTCGCTCCCGTGCACGGACAAAGTCGCGGAGCTGAGGGATCGTCATGGCCTCGAGGTCCGCGCGCTCGCGGCAGCCAGTTGGGGGCAGTCAAGAACAAGTGATTGATCAAGGGTCTGACGCTTGGACGACGATGCAGTAGTGGCATTTGCGTACCAGCCAGACTGTAATTATAACTATCAAGGGACCAAGATGGTGACGTGTTGAGCGTTGTGTGGAACACCACTGTGTCACAGTACACAATCTGCAATCTGCCTCACCTGTGCGGTCATATTGGCCAACGTTGCCGTGCGTGTCTATTCCCCACACCTCGTGGTCGCCACGCGCCCGCTCCTTGTCACTGCAGCAGGAAGGGCAGGGGGCACAGAGCGTGAAGGGGAGCTGTGCTACAAAATCCATGGAATGACAGCTGCACTGCGCGCTACACAGTCATGCCAATGTAGCCGCTTGCTTAACAACAGTGTCGCACGAGCGCTGATCGGCTGCCCCCCTGCAGTACTCAACCCACTGCGAGCTCCACACCAGGCACCCTAGCAAAGGGCTGCCACCCTAACATCACACCCTTCAGCATGTGTGCCACACGCTGCATGGCTGCGGGGCTGGTATGAAGGGAGCTGAGCCCTTGAGTATAACCACCGCCAACAAAACAAGCAGGCTGTCCAAACAGGCCCTTCCTGCCGTATCCTTGCCACACCTGAGTGGCCGCATGCGCACAGTCACCATGATGTTGCTGCTGCCGTTGTTTCCAGAGGAGTAAACATGGCTGCCTGCGAGCCCCCCGCTTGCGCCTGTAGCCATACTCCCGCGCGCCCGTCTGTCCTCGTGGGGCGGCGAGACCCCAGGCATTGGGGGCAGTGCCTGGCTGCCATGGCTCTGGGAGAAGGCGCTGTAGAAGGTGGACCCTGGCGATTGGGTGTGAACAGGTGTGGAGGGTACTGGGGAGTTCCCACCAGAGGCGATGCGGCTGCCTGGTGCTGAGGCGGTGGCAGGGGAGCGGGTGGTGGTGCTGAGGCCATGCATGGCTACAAATGACTGCATGCGGGGCGTGCCGGGCTGGCCTGAGTCCCGTTGGCGCAAAGATGACAGGCTGCATGCGGTGGGGGGCCTGCCGCTGCTGCCAGGAGGCGGGAGCGTTTTGGGGTGCAGCGACAGGCTGGTGTTGGAGCTGTTGCGCCGCACGCGGTCTCCTGATTGTGCTAAGTCGTCGCTGCCTGATTCGCGCATGTCATGTGCATGCTGCTGAACCTTGTGCTGTGCTGTCCCTGAGCCAGGGGTGGAGTAGGCAACCATGCCACTGGGCGGGGTGGTCAGAGGGCTCCCATGCGACAGCTGACGCTCCATCGTCGGAATGCCGCTGCCTGGGGTGCTGGCATTGCCGAGGCTGTGGGATGGGATGCGGCTGAACGGCAGCGTGGTCGGCCCTGCACCCGAAGGTGAGGGAACGGGCGAAGGTATACGCGTGCTCATGGTCAAAGCATAGTATAATAGGAAACAGTCTTGCCTAGTGTTCGCCAAGTGGCGTTCTCCAAGGCACCAACCCCCAGGTCCCCCACACTGATAACTTAATGTGTGAAGGAGCCGAAGGGCTTTGGCGCCCAGCGGCCTGCAGCACCGGGCACATGGACGGCGCCGCGTTGCTTGCGGCGCAACAGGCCTGGACAGAGGCATGCCGGTCCTTTCACACGTCGGGCGGTATAATTCAGATCATTGCACGAGTTATTCAGCCTGCTCTGCATGGCCTGCTGATTGCTACAGAAGCGTGCCTACCACAAGTGCAAGGGCAGCAGGTTGGTAATCATGCAAGCCATGCTCCCTTGCACAACCAGGTGTAGGCCACGAATGCAATCCACCCTGCATCCCTTCCCATACAGGATGCCAACAGCGTCTTCCCACGCACACTGTCCACGGACTTGAATGCTTTCTGGTCATGGCTGTCAGGCCTCAGCAAGCCAGTGCTGGTCGCGTTGGCTCTGTCAAGCACCCAGGCGTGCCTGCAGGACAGCAGCCGCCTAGTCGTCTTGATGGCCACCTGCGCAGCTCACACAGCAAGCTCTAAGGACAGGCAGGGCGAAGCAGCACTGCGGCAGGCAGCCACCACTTGCCTGTCGCAGCTGGTTGAGGCCAACTCCATCGCCCGCCTGTTCAAAGTACTTCATGAAGCTGCAGAGGCTACTCAAAAGATTCAGCCGGCGCTAGTTGCTGGTCTCTTGCAGGTGTGTCGGTGTCAGCATCGGCTGCAGGGCGCATGGCGTGTCGCGGGAAGCGCACAAGCGCTGCATTTCAGGGAGGGCATCTGCAACTGAGCCTGCATTTCAGGGAGGGCACTTACATAGCAGCCTGCACTCAGGGAGGGCACTTGCATAGCAGCCTGCACTCAGCAAGGGCACTTGCATAGCAGCCTGCACTCAGGGAGGGCACTTGCATAGCAGCCTGCACTCAGCAAGGGCACTTGCATAGCAGCCTGCACTCAGGGAGCGCACTTGCATAGCAGCCTGCACTCACGGAGGGCACTTGCATAGCAGCCTGCACTCAGGGAGGGCACTTGCATAGCAGCCTGCACTCAGGGAGGGCACTTGCATAGCAGCCTGCACTCAGGGAGGGCACTTGCATAGCAGCCTGCACTCAGGGAGGGCACTGCATTCCTAGTCACAACACCTGCAGGCAGCCAAGTGCTTCAGCCTTGAGTCGCCTGGCCTGTTGCTGTGCGCAGGCGGCTGGCGACATGGCCAAGGCCCTGGCATCAGTGCGCCACAAGGTCTCCATCGGCTGTGATGTCCGCAATGCTTCCGATATCGCCCTGGCGGTGCTGCTCGCGTCGCTCTGCCGGGCCGTGCACGAGCACGCGATGCGCTACACGCGGCACTGCCCCACCATGCTCCCTACAGGCATCATCTGGACCCATGCGCTGAGCAACCTGGGTCGCCTGAGGCCCGGCGGTGGCATCCTCGCGGTCACCAAGACCCTGCCGGCGGAGCTGGCGAGCAGCTGCTCACACCTGGGGGAGCTGCTGTGCCAGATCCTGGACCTGCCCTGGATGCACACGGTCATGCTGGACAAAGAGGAGCAAGGGCTGGCAGAGGTCGTCTCAGGTGTGCGAGCAAGCGGGCGATCACTGGGGGGCAAGGATGGCTCAGTGGCTGGGGTGCGTGACTGGCGTGGGCTGCTGGATTGGCTCATAACCGATGTGAGCACTTGTTGTGCGATTGCTTAGGCAGCTTTGCGTGGGGAAGTCAGTGCCTGTGCACGTGCGCTGCTGGATAACAGCGTCTTCAGTGGTATCAGATGCAGCCCGCCGGAGGGCAATGGCAGCCAGCGCAGCCGCATTGGCAGCAGCTGGAGTGTGATTGTGACACCGCCAAGGATGCAGCTCTCTACCGCTGCTCTTCTGCCTCGTTTCCGCTTTCCCTAGCTGTACAGGCGACTAGGTGTGCAGACTGCTGCATGTTGCATGTGAGCAGCCAGGCGGTATGTGTCGCATGGCACCGACCAGCAACAGTGCACTGTTGAGGACAGCGGCCAGCGCTGAAGCTTAGCTCACCCATCAATCCCTTGGCGCCCCTCCTGCGCCAGACTTGGTGACGCCTTGGTAGCCCCAGTGAGGCACGATGAAGTTATACGCCCCACGACGCCCTGCAATCCCGTTCGTCTGTGCACTTGTCAATGCCTGCTGTGTCCGCAGGCGGCGTGGTGAAGGCGCTGCGCACGCTGCTGCTGGCGCAGCTGCACTGGCAGACGAGCGCGAGCACCTGCGATCCAAGCCCTGTGCACCTCCACTTCGTCAGGCTGCTTACGCGCCAGCTAGGAAAGGTGGCAGGGCTCCTGCCCCTGCCCATAGACCTCACACTTCAGCAGACGGCAGCGCAGGCAGATGCCGAGAAGGCGGAGGCAGCTGCTGTCGACATGTACTGCCTGACTTGCTCGGTGCTCATGCTGAGGCTGCTCAGCGTAACCAAGCAGCCGGCGTCGTGCAACAAGGGCGACTTGGAGCTGGCGCATGCCTCTGCCGCGCAGCTGCTCTGCCACCTGACCCCATGTAAGCGAGCAGTGTGAGGATGTGTGGACACATCGCAGTCATAGCTGCAGGACGGGGCAGGGATGGGGCTTCAGCAGGCGCCAAAACATGCAGGCTCTCCAGTGGTGCTCGGCAGCACGCTTGTCAGGGTGTTGATTGCGTGAACCTTGCGCTGCGCTAGCCCCCGGGCTCACAGCAGTGATGCAGTAGCACCAAGTGGCTCTTTCTTCATAGCTTGTCTCTCACCTCTATGCCCTGCTCTTCTGCCAGCAACAGAGATCAAGCCATATCCCTGATTGCTGTTTCTTTTGCTTCCTTTGCGCCCTTGCCTCTTGCCTTCTCTGCACCCAGGTTCCCCGATCCTCCAACGCCCATCCCTGGCTCTGAAACCAAGCTCCCTGATCGCTGCTGCTTCTGCTTCCTCTGCGCCCTCCTTTTGCCTTCTCTGCACCCAGGTTCNAGCTCCCTGATCGCTGCTGCTTCTGCTTCCTCTGCGCCCTCCTTTTGCCTTTTCTGCACCCAGGTTACCCAATCCTCCAACGCCCACCCCTGGCTCTGAAACCAAGCTCCCTGAGGGCTCTGCTGGCCAGCTACAGCGGTAGCAGCGGCAGCTTAGAGGCCATCTCTCAAAGCCATTCTTGGCTCCGCGCCAAGGTTGCAGCGCTACAGACCTTCATGCCCTTGGTGGGCACCGCAGTGGTGGACTGTGTGCTGCAGGAGCGGGGCAAGGCGCAGCACGCGGCGGGGCAGCGGACACCGGGCGACGGCTCTGGCTGGGCGCAAGGGCTGTGCACCGGCAGCGGCAGTGGCGGTGGCGGTGGCGATAGCGGAAACGCAGGTGGCGCCCGCAGCGGCAGCGGCAGTGGTGGTGCCGGTGGGGAAGGGGGTGGAGGTGATGCCAGCGGTGGCGGTACAGGGCTAGGGGAAGACGATGTTGCGGGCTGCTTGGGGAATGGGCATAGCAGCAGTGGCGCGGGGTCCAGTAACAGCCCGCCTGGTTTGACTGTTCAACATGCTGAAGCAGGTGCTTGGGCGAGTCCGGACGTGCTGCCTGAGGAGGTCACTGAGATGTTGCGGCTGGTGCGTACCACCACCAACCGTGCCGTCAAAGAAGCCTGCCTCCTGCCAGGGGGCAAGGCATGGGATGTGATGGAGATGCTGCCGCTGGTCAAAGGCATCAAGGGGCTAGCAAAGTCGACGGTCTTGGTAGCAAGCGCTGGACTCCTTGGGCACCAGGAAACTCCAGGCGCGCAAGTCGGGGCTGAGCAGGCAGGGAGGAGTGGTGCGGCGGGCGGCGCAGGCGCAGGGGCAGGGACAGCAAGGGGGGACCTCGCAGCACAGGGTGCAAGCGCTTGGTCCCATGCGCCAGCGCTGCACAGCTCAGTGGCTGTGGAGCTGCTGCCTGTGGTGCTGCACAGTGGGGGGCTGTGCGTTGCGTATGCGTCAGAGCTTGTGGCAACGGTACAGAAGCAGCAAGACGTGATGGATGAGCTGCTCAGGTCGGGGCAGGCGGCAGGCCTGAAGTCGCAGCTGGTGCAGCACTACCCCAAGGCCCTGGAGTGCATCGTGGATGCAGTGCAGGCTGTCAGGGACGCGGTGGCGATCATGTGCTGGCCCGCGCTGCCAGGTAGTGCGGCGGTGCTGAGGGGGCGCTCAGCGGCAGCAAGGGGCTCAGTGCCGGCACCTCCCCGTCCCCAGCCAGCTGGCCAAGCGGCCCAGGCAGCACAAGCAGCTGATGAAGCCGTGACCGGCTCAGCCAGCGGCGCAGGCGCTCTGCCGCGGGACAGCTGCGCGGGCAAGGGAGGGGGCTGGGCTGGTCCGGCGGCGCAAGCCATGCGCTGCGTCATGTCCAGCGATTCTGGCGCGGTCCTGCGCGGGACAGGCACGCTCGCCCACGACCACCTGCTGTCAGAGGTCCAGCAGCTGCTCAGGAGCGTGCTCGAGGCTGGGGGCGCGCCCAAGCCATCGCTGTCTCTGTCGGCGACGGCAGGCAGATCAGGCGCCGCGAAGCAGGAGAAGAAGGCGGAGGCCTTTCGGGCAAAGCTGCAGGCGGATCTCCTGACGCGGCGGCTGCTCGCGGCGAGCACCTGCGTACGGCTGACGGTGATCCTGATGGAGATTCTGGACCTTGTTTGCGCGCTCTCGTCAGCGGCAATACAGGAGTGCGTGGCGGCAATACAGGAGGCACCCGAGGACGAGAGCCGCTGGATGCTGCTGGCCTGCAGCCTCGGGTGAGGCGCTTGTGTTGTTGGTGCATGACATGCTGCTCCTTAGCCCTGAACATGCTGTGCCACAGCCTTGGATGATGTGCTTGAGCGTGTTGCGTAGCGTGCTGTTTCTCAGCCCTGGACAAATTTACGCCTTTGCCTCGGGAGAGGTGCTTGGGGTGTGTCGGGGTATGTTGCGAAACATGCTGCTCCTTAGCCCTGGAAATGTTGTGCCTCGGCCTTGGATGATGTGCTTCACTTGTGCGTGGCAAGATGCATAGCCTGCTGTGTCTGTCCCTGCATCCCTTGGCAGGTTTGACACAGAAGACAAGATAATAAGGTCCACAGGGGCTACACCAGATGCATGACAAATCAAATGCTTGCCGTGTTGGTTATGATGCCAGAAAAGAATCCAGGGGTCAAACCAAATCGCAGGCGTGTGGCACGCCTGTCTCCAGGAGCGGTGACGTACGTGATGTACAGATGTACATTGCAGCCTCAATCTCCAGCTTGCGCAATCACAATAGCCTCTGTCACCGATGCAGCAGCAAGCGCTGCCTGCCTGCCACTCTGAGCATTACCAATGCATCTTTAGTGCTGCACCCCTGGCGCGTGACTCCAACATGCTTTGCTACGCTGCAATCACCTGACGCCAGGCGCCTTTTCGTGCCCCGCCATCGCAGGTGGCTGGCACAGATGCTGCCAGCCACGTTCATCCCCAATCTGGCTTGCAGTAAAGTCTTTGAGTTGCTGCTCTACCAGCCATGGGCCGATGTGCTTGAGACCGCCGAGTGGCGGGGCTGCCAGGCGGGCCGCGACCTGCTTGACTGCCTGCAGAAGGTTCGCGCTGCCAGGGTCATTCCCACAGCCATGGCCAGGATCGGGGTCAGTGTGTGCCGCGCTGTCTCGGCCCTGTGCCTGCTGACAGGCGACGCAAGCGCTGATGGCAGTGTGGGTGCGGGGAGCACTGGGCAGGTGCAGCCGCAGGCAGCTGACCAGCTGCATGGGAGCGTTAAGCTGGGCGTCATTGTGGGTCTGAACGGGGAACCGGCGGGCCAGGGGTTGCACGCATCGCAGGCCCCAGACCAGCAGCGGTTGGACGAGGCGAGGCAACGGATGGCAGTGATCCAGCAGTACGCGGGGAAGCTGGTGGAAGGTGCCGAGCGCCTGGTGGTGCTGTCCGCGCTTGTGGCGGCCGAGCGGCAAGCAGGGGCGGCGAGGGAGGGGAGGCCAGTGGCTGAGGAATGGTTCAGGGGAGTGCGGCGGGCGTTGAAGCCTGCTTGGCGCGCAGCTCACAACGCTTGCACCGTTGGGTCAAGGGGGTCAGGCGAGGGGGATCAGCAGGGCGGGGCCTCGCTCAGCCACAGCACAAGCGATCGCTCCGCTGGCGCCAGCAGTAGCGACGCCAGCAGTGGCAGCGACAGCGACAGCGACAGCTCACGGGAGTGCGCAAAGAGGCATTTGAGGAGCTTGACGTGGCATAAGAAGTATGCGCTGCTGAGGCAGCGAGACTGGGCCTTCCTGCGGCAGGAGTTGGCTGGTAGTTGGGAGAGGTGCGGTAACACCCAGGCCCTGCTTGCGTGCTCAAGCATGGGTTGCTGCAACGTGCCTCAGGGCGGGGCCTTGCACAGCTGCATTCCCTGCCCTGCATGCAGGCAGGTTGTCTTTTGCAGCGTTGTCTGTATGGAGGAGGCACTGCAGCAAGGCGGGCACGTCTGTTCTCAGCTGCAGGTCAGCAGGGTTGAAGCGGGTGCAGGCAGTGGCGGTCGCGAAGGCGCGAGCAGCCTTGCTCTGCAGCTGGAATAAGTCGCGGGCAGGCACTTGCAGCAGGCCGTCAGCAGCGGCAGCAGCACAGGCATGCAGACGGCATGGCTGCTAGCTCAGCTCGGGGGATGAACTAAAACAGCTAAGCATGCACAGCGGGGTGCAGAGCGTGCATGAGCGCAGCATCTGTGCACAAAACGCTTTTTTGGTCAAGTGCCTTTCTCAAGTGAGAAGCCCCGTTTGCAGGAACTGCCGCGGTCTGTAGTCTCATTCAATTCGCACGCATTCACACCTGGACTTGGACTCGGACCTGGGTGCACGGACAGTGCTCCTGGCAGCATGGACATCAAGACGGGCCTGCAGGAGGTTGCGGGGCACCTCGTTGCCCACAGTAACGCGCGCAATGCCGAGAGTGCAAGCACGGTCGACCCACATCACCTGCATGCCCTGCTGACGCGATAGCTGAACCAGCTGCGCAGCGCAGCGCATAGTCATCAAAGCGAGGAGCAAGTCGTTCCCAAGACCCTGGGCCTATTCCTGTGCTGGCTGTGGAGCTGGCTGCAAGCTCAGCAGCACCGGCAGCGGCAGCTGGCAGACACACCTACCCAGCTGCTGGTGGCGTTCACCGGCTGTTTACAGGGCAGCTGTCACATGTTTGCCCATGTTCTGAGGTTCACCGTCAGCAATGATCCCGCAGCAGTGATGCTGCGACAGCCCGCCGTAGCATGCCTGGAGCTGATCATGCGGAAGGGACCCATGCAAACACTGTTTGGCCAGCTTGAGCAGTTTATGAAGTTGCAGCCCTGTCAGCCAGCAGCCGTGGCCAAGCTGCAAGTTGTGAGTACTGGGAGGTTTGGCTTGTGGGCATGGCTGGGTTGTATCCTCACTTACTTGGCGATATTCACCGCTTACAGACGCAGGCCCTGCAGCACTCACTTTGCATGCAGCACGTTGCATGGGTGCTTGTTCAACCGGTGGGATGGGGTTTGCCTGCATTCTGCCGCCTTGGTACCTTTCCTGTTCACCCAACCGTGAGCACCCATCCGCTGCATCTGCCTGTCCGCTTTGCGTCCACTGACCAAGGCCACAGAAATGTCAACACACCATTCTCGCCAACACACACACACAATATAGCACCACAGGCCAATAACGGGCGAGCTTCTGCCCTTCACCATGCCGCAGGCGGTCAGCGACGTCTTTTGCGGCATCACCAATGGCTGCGGGCCAAACAGGGAGCTTCCAATCACATGCTTTGGCAGCACTGCCTGCATCAGATCACTCGTCAGCCTCTGCCACCAGGCATGGGCCAGCCTGTAGCCCTTGACCTTGGAGGGTGCACCTTCTGACGTGGAGAATGGCGCCTGGTTCGAGCAGAGGCTGGGGTGGTTGTGACCCCCTGGTCGCATGCTGTGGCTCGATTTTCGCTCGTCAGACATACTGGGCAAGGCCGTACCCCGCTATTGCTGGCGCCTCGCCGACGTGGTCTGCCACTGCTGCTGCGGTGACGATGTCGGCGACGCGCGCGGCCCGGAGGCCGAGTGCCTGCGCGCGAGCGTCATGGGCGTGCTGCTCGCCATGGCACGCACCCTCACCCTGTATCAGCTCGACTGGCAGTACTTCTCCAGCCATCGCCTCGATATGCCCAGCATTCATATGTCCTACATCTCCTATACTTTGGAGCGGCTGGCGCACCACCTGCGGACCTGCTACTCTTGGAGGCTTGCATGGGCAGCAGATGCAACGGCGGCGGCGCGCGATCGCGAGCAGGAACTGTTGCGCGACTTGCACAACCTGGCTTGGTCGGTGTTGTTGCTGCGGGAGCGCGGCAGCAACGGGTGCTGCATTCAGAACGCGAGCGCGGCACTGGAACGGGCCCATAGCTAAGCGGCTGACATCCTGCGACACCTCCAAGGTGCGCCAAGGCGGCCGCATAGTGCAGGGGCAGCCGCAGGTGCTGGTGCCTGAGCGCAGAGCGGTTTTCTCTCAGCCGCGTGCTGTGGCTAAGTTGCTTTGGTATTGGGTGGGGCCAGGGAAGTGGTACAGTCACCATGCTGACAAACAGGATCGCTCAAGCTCGCAAGGCATGTCAAGCCGTTGAGCTGGGGACAATCCCGGGTCATCAGGCCTTGGCTGTCACAGTGTACGCCAGGATAGATGCACGGTGTGTCACGAAGCATACCAACACCGAGGGTCTGTGCTCTTGCCCTGCTTGGGAACCCCGGCTTGCAGGCCCTGCCCTAGGGTTCAGGCCTGAACCCCAGTCTCAATCCCCAGTCTGTCGCCCCTGCTCGCCCGGCCTCCTCACGCCCCGCCTTGCGCCGACGCTGCCCCTTTTGCCTGTGCGCTGCAGAGCAAGGGTTGGTTGACAACCCTCCAGAGCCCCTGCCCCTGTCGACACTCACAGAAGCCCTGGCCAGCCACATCTGCGCCGGCTCGCGCTCCCATGACCTCTGGTGGCAAGCCACGGCCCTATCCTCGCTGCTGCCCCTCCTATACTCCAGCGCCCGCCACGCCCTCTTCCAGCGATCCCTCCTCTCTCAGGATACGGGCACGGCGCATCAGCATGTGCAGGCAGACATATGGCAGATGCTGGAAGGTGTGCGGCGGGCGATCAACTGCCTGGCCTTTGAGATAACAGACAGCGCACATCGCGACTCTTTTTCAGTCAAGTAATGCCGGGGGGTCGCGCAGGAGCTGCTGCACATGGCGGCTTTGCTGTTGCTACCGTCTGCAAGGATTCGGGCAAACAGCAGTAAGCTGCGGGCTGCAGCGGCGATGGTCTGCGAAAGCTGGGAGTCTGCTGCCCTGCATGCTCCAACCCTGCACGCCACGGTGGCCCTGCAGCTTCCGCACAGCTTCGTGCTGCTTGGGGAGCAGGCGCTGCAGACAGAGACAGAGGGTGTTACAGGGAGCCAACAGAACTGGCGGAGGGGGGAAACGAAGGAAGGAGCGGCACAGATGGGAGCCACAGGAAGACAGGAAGAGAGGCTGAAAGGCCCCCGCGCTCAAGCAGCGGGGGCAGCCTGGCCCCAAGGCCTCAAACCAGCAACCAAATCACTGCTCCAAGGCGCAGCACTAGAGCGCTTAATTAAGCTTATAAGCGCGTCAAACGCCAAGAAGCAGCAAAGCAACAAACCGCCAAGGGGTCAAACTGGCCCGAGCCGCGAGGCAACCCCCAAGGGGCCCTCAGCTTACAGGAAACAAAACGCAAGCAATTATTGGGGTAGTGATGTGCTGCAGGGAAACTTATGTTGATTGTCAGCTACCACGCACAATCAAGTGCAGCGTGTACGCCGAGAATGCGTTGCCTGACCAGGCAAGCCATGCTCCAACCACCTGCCTGGGCCGCTGCTGCTTGACTGTACCCCTGCTGTTTGACTGCAGAGCACCGGCTGATGGCCAAGCCGCCCGACCCCCTGCCGCTGGGTGTGTTGTGCATCACCCTGTCCAGCCACTACCGGCTCGGCCCTCCCCGCCGGCCCGCCATCTTTGGGCAGGTCACCGCTTTTGATAGCCTGCTGCCGTTGATTGCCGCGGTGGTTCGACGGGCCGTGGCGCTGCAAGAAAAGCAGCTTGCCCTGCAGCTGCTCAGTGAAGGGCAATCAACCCCACACCTTACAGGCCACGCAGGTCGCTCAGGGGGGGCCCTGCGGTGGTGACGTGAGAGGCGCATGGTCAATGAGGACGGTCAGGCTGCCTGTCAGTGTGTGGGAGATGCTGGAGATCGTGCGTAGGGCGGTGCAATGCGTCGTGCGGCGGCCGGCAGACATGGGGCAGCTGCCACGGGCGAGCAGGGGCCACTGGCGGCAGCAATGGCGGCGGAAGGGCAAGCAAAGGCCGACTTGCCACCGCATACACCGGAGGGGGTTCTGATTGAGGCCAAGGTTAAGCGTGCGCTGTTGGTGTCCCTGAACCCGGCCCCCAGCTCACTGCACGTGGCGACCGCGCCGCACCTTCTGCCCTGCTTCCTGGAGGCGGAGCGGTACAGCCTGGCCGCGGCAGTACGGCCAGGCGGAGGCCAGCAGGGTGCAGCTGGCGGCAGGGGCGCGGCAGGAGCAGCAGCGCGACGACCGTGACCCTGTCGTTGCACTCATCGAGCAGCTGCAGGAGGCGCTGACGTCAGCGCTGCATGGCATCACCGTCGTCGCATGCCCTTCGCTGGCAGCTGCCAGGAAGCTCACGCAGGGGTCGGTGGGGCACGGGGCAGACCCTGCGGCGGTCTTCCCGCAGCACATGGTGTGCAGCCTGCTGTGCACTGGGAAGCTGCTGGACCTGCTGCGTGGTGTGGCTGCATGCTGCAAGGAGCAGCTGCTGCCTCTGGCCGCTCCCCTGATCGAGACGCTGCAGGCCTCATCTCAGGGGCGTGGTGTGGGGGGCATCCACACTTCCCGGCCCGGCGCCGCCGGCCCGGCAGTGCCGCGCGTGGCAGCTGGCGACAAGAAGGCGGAACGGGAGCGCAAAGAGCAAGAGCGGCGGGAGGCGGCAGAGGCCGAGGCGGCGCCGGCGGCGCTGACGCTGCTGCGCTTGCTGGCAGGGTGTGTGGAGACTTTGGTGCTGCTGTGCTGCGAGAACGCGGCAGCGCACTGGCGCTTCGTGGATGCGCACATGGCGTGCGCGGCGGGGTTGGGCGGTAACACAGCAGCGGCCGGCAAGGCAGCGGAGGCGGCAGCGGAGGCCGCTGGATTCGGGTCAGAGGCGGCAGAGAATGCGGAGATGCACCACAGACGCGGTGTCGCTTGCTGCAGGTGAGGCCATGGACTGTGCTTTGCTGGAGTACATGTAGTGGAGAGGTTGAGGGGTGGGACTGAGGCTGGGAGGTGGGTAGGGAGGGAGAGAGGTTGGGGAGCCCTTATTGCCTCCCTTGATGCTGCCTTCCGCGCTAGTGTGCTACACACTGATAACCCTGCTGGCACTGCTTGCGTTTAGGGAACACCTGGAAGCTTGATTTGCGCCTAGACTTGACCTCAGCCCTAGCCCTGCCTTGATGTTTGACCTGACCTGCACAAGCAGCCTTCACCCACTCCACTGCCAAATGCTGCCTCCCTCAACGCGGCTCTCCACTCCCGCCTGCTCCACTTCTGTACACCCCAGGTGGGCTGCGGACCTGATCCAGCTGTCGAAGGTCCTCGACTGCTTGGCTCACGAGGACGTCACCCTGCTGCTGCAAGCACCCTGGAGCCAAGGGGAGCAGCTGCCCCAGGAGTTACAGGAGGGTTCAGGGGAGACGCAGAAGCTGCTGCAGGGGCTGAACAAAGCCGCTGACCCTGGCTTTGTGGCTGCAGCGTTGACTCGCATTGCAGCTGCGGTGGGCAGGTGCATTGCCAAGCTGCCTCATAGCATGCTGTCAGGCTTGGGAGGAGGCAGGCGGCCGACGGAGCAGCAGGCGGGGGCTGCCGTAGGGGGGCAGGGTGTGGGGAGTCAGGGCGGCGGCGGCTGGTCACAGGTGGAGGGGCGTGCTCAGGGCCAAGAACAGGACAGGGGGGCGAAGCAAGGGGACCCTTCGCAGTGCGCCAGGTCCGATTCGCAGCGCATCAAGATCACGGTGCTGTGTGAAGACTCTGATGAGGAGTCAGAGGAGGAGGAGGGACAGGAGGGAGGAGAGGTGGAGAGCCTGATGCGTGGTGGGCATGCATCCAGCAGCGGCAACAGCGGCAGCAGCGGCAGGGCTAGCGGCTGCAGCAGGGGCCACGGGGCTGTGCCCAATGGTGCAAGTGCAGGAGCAGGGGGACCACGGGCAGGGTGGTCAGTGGCAGGCGGCACAGGGGCAGGGGGCCCATGGGCAGGGTGCTCAGCGCAGCACCTACTGGCCGCTGTGGATAGCTGCGAACGGTTGGCGGCCGTTTGCGCTGAGCTGGCTGGCCTGTCAAACGCCGCTGGCGCCGGCGCAGGCCAGCAGCGGCACCAGGGCCAAGCTCTTGCCAATGGCCCAGCACAGGTGCACCAACGCGGGCCGGGGTATGGAGTGCCGCATATGCAGCCCTGCATCGGCCGCCTGCGCGTGCCAGGGCGGCATGCTTTCAGCGGCACGCTGTCGTACGCCGCAGCGACCTCTGCGCCAGTCACACAGGCGGTAGGCAAGGAGGGGGCGCGGCATGGCCGGGTGGCGGGTCGGTGCTGCGCCGGCCGCGTGCAGGCTTCACGCCGTGTGATGGAAGCAAAGGACACGGCAGCTCAGGCGCTCACCCAGCTGTGCCTTGCAGCTTCACCCCAGCCCCACACCTGCACCCTCTACAGCGGCGGCGGCGGCAGCGGTGCTGGCTCTCTGGCGGCGGCGCGCAGCACCGACGCGTGTGGCTGCGGCGTCAACGGCGGCCTTGGTGGCTGGGGTCTGTCGAGCGAGGCCCTTCCGCTCACAGACAGCCTAGAGGTAGACTGGGGTGTGTGGTGCACGCGACTGTACGCCCTGCTGGCACACCCACAGGACTGCCAGGGCGCCGTGTGTGCAAACCCCGGCTGCCTTGGATGTGATGCCTGAGGAGCGGTTGGTGTGTGAGGGCTGCCAGGCGGTGCAGTACTGCTGCAGCACTTGCGTCGAAGAGGCGTTGAAGCGCCGGCTGCACACCTGCGACCTCTCTGCAGCCGGTGCTGTTGCTGGCACGGGGCAGGAAGCTGCTGCTGCTGCTGCTGCTGCCGCTGCTGCTGCTGCGAGCAGTGAGGCAGAGGAGAGCCAGTCAGCAGCGCAGGCGTTGGAGATGCTGCAGCAGACCAGGTGTAGGAACAGGCGGACGGGAGCAGCTTGGGTTGAGGAGCGTGAAGCATGGCAGGCAGAGCGGCAGCGGCAGCGTGAGGAACAAGGCCTGGTGCAGGGGCAGGGTGAGGAGCAGGTCCAGGGGCAGCAGCTGAGCACGGAGTTTGGCTGGGATGTGGAATCTTCCTACTGCTCCCCAAGGTATGACATGGCAGATCCCATCGAGACGTCGACAATCGGCTCAGACTTGGAATGGGCTGGGGATGAGCTGGGGGATGACCTGTGCAGTGAGGAGGGGGCTGGGGGGGTACGCCGTAGAGGATATTCCTGGGGCCAAGCTCCTCAGTCGACTAAGGGGGTTGAGAGACTGACGTGGTGCCAGTGGCTAGGGCAGCGATGGGAAGGGGGCGCGCAGGCCACGACCAATGTGCAGGGGTTGCAGCAGGCGGTGTGAGCAAGGTAGCAGGTGACGTGTACGCTTTTGAGGTAGTCAGCAATACGGAAATAGGGAGTACATAGTCAGATGGCAGCATGAGAGGGCTGCCGCGGGAGAACGGCAGCAAGGCAGAACAAGATTGGGAGCGAGCGCGGCATACAAGATGCAGGCAGCTGCCGAGTGGCCACTGGACACAAAATACTTTGTTGGCTGTTGTGGTTAGGCTCACACCAATGCTACTTGCATTTGCATCGTGGGGGCAATCAACGCATTTGCATCAATTAATCCTTGAAGACTTGGCCTTCCTACATCGAGCATGTCTCTTCTGCTAAAATTCATGTCATTTCCATCTGTGCTGCTCTGCATACTTGCAAGGCAAGGTGTTCATGTGTAGATGTTGAGCTTTGACGTGCTAGGTCACCATTGCAGCATGCTGCTCGGCGCAGCTATGTGTCAGGCGGAAGCACAGCAGCTGCTGCGTGCTGTGCGCCAGTGTGGCATCACTGATGCAGAAACCCTTGTTGCGTCAGACAAATAATGTACCGCTGGCACCGTTCGCTTCCCGCCACTGCCAGCAGTTCACATAGCAATAAGACAGTTACAGTCCGAAATTCGAGCATCACAATTATGCACAGTCGGGCAAAATTGTCTGTTTGTTCAACAGACTCCGTTGGCCTGGACCACTGCTGCATCCATCAAACACAGCGCCAGTCCACGACCAGCCATCAGGGCTTGCTGCCCTCTTCCCACTCTATCCGTACATTACAAACCCTGCGCCGCAGCTTTATGCTGAGCTTTTCGCATGCAACAAATGCAGCACCACATCACACCTTATCAGGCCCCCGCTGGCACTGACTGTACTGCTGACCATGCCATCGCCGCACGCATCTCCCTTGCACACAGCGCCGCCCGCACCCATCTCCTGTCAGCCCTCACTGCAGCTTCACCAGCATCTTGTTCTTTTTGCCCGCGGCGACAAGCAGCATGCGGCCGTCGATGAGGTCTGCCTCCGTCACCACCACCAGCTCCTCTTTGACCTTCTGATTGTTTAGGTACACACCACCGCCCTTGATGAGCTTGCGCGCCTGGCCCTTGCTGGCCTGCAGCTTGACAGCAACCATCAGGTCCACCTGGGATGTACATATATACAGGGCAGTACATGAGCAGTGGTATGCACATACATAAAGGGCAGTACATGAGCAGTGATTCTCGACGCCATGAGGGTGCTGTCATGGGCATGCGACACCCTCTGCCAGCATGCAGCACGTTCTGTTCACCATCACATCACCATCACAGAGGTCATAGGAATACACCCAACATGGCAACCCCTATCATAGCTTCCCATGGTTACTACCCTGGACCAAGCATCAGCTCATTTTCAGTCAATCCCTCCTTCACCGGTTCCAAGCGCCCTTGCACCTGCCATAATGTCTTGCCCCCTCCCTGTACCCCTGCCAACCGACACGCACAGGACCTCCCTGCCCTCACCAGCGGCTGGCCAACAACAGTGTCCCTGCCCAGGGTGGCGGTGGGGGCGTCGCCAGCCACTGCCTCCAGAGTGTTGATGTCCAGCTGTGTAGTGCTGCCCGGCTTCAGAGCCTGCACCCAGCAGCATGCAGCAGGGGTGGAGTGTGTCGGCATACTTCCTGTCATTATCCAGGGTTCAATGTGATACCACCATGCGTGGTCCATCACGTTTCATACCCGATGCTGCAGACGAAGCCATGCGCACGCTCAGGTATGCATTGAGCAGTGATGCGGGCAATCGGCAGCCAGGCGTAGACCCGTGCTGACTGTGCTATCGCCCTTGTCGGGGTGCCGCCGCCACGAGTGGCACACGCCAAAGCAACAGGCACCCACCTCTCCAGTGTCAAATGCGGCAAAGCACAGGCGTCCCCCTCTGCCCTCTCCCTCATATCGCCCCCTCACCTCTGTGGCTTTGAGCACCTGCTGCAGCAAAATCCGCCCTCTGCCGCCTACCCCCTTCACCTGTATGGCCTTGAGCGCCTGCTGTAGCGCCCTCCCCTCACATAACCCATCCACCTCTGTGACGGTAACCGCCTACTGCCGTGCGCTGCGCCCTCCATCCTCCTTCTCATCACCCATTTACCTCTGTGGCCTTCAGCGCCTGCTGCAGCCCCTCGTCGCCATGCACGAACCGCGTCACCTCCTCCGCCAGCCGCCTCTGCACCATGTTGGGCACATACCCGGGGGCAGTCATGGACGCCTCAAGCTCCGCAATCTCCTCGAGGCTCAGGAAGGTGAGCATCTTGAGGAATCTCACGACGTCGGCGTCGGCGGTGGCAAAAAGATACTGGTAGAACTTGTAGGGTGACAGGCGGTCGGCCGACAGCCAGATCGCGCCGCCCACCGACTTGCCGAACTTGCGCCCCTCGCTGTCCAGCAGCAGCGGGAAGGTGAGGCCGAAGCACTGCTGCCCCTCTGGTGCGTCGCCCTGGGCTACCTCAGCATCGCCCCCTGCTGCTGCGCTGCTGCTGCTGCTGCTGCTGCTGCTGGGAGATGCGGGGGCGGGCTCTTGGCGGGGTCCCAGGAGGCGGCGGATGAGGTCCGTACCTGCGGTGATGTTGCCCCACTGGTCGCTGCCGCCCACCTGCACCCGCACGCCCTGCTCCTTGAACAAGTGCACAAAGTCGTAGCCCTGCACAGCGCGCAGGCCAGGCAGAACGCCAAGCGCTTAGCAAGGCACTGAACTGCATTGTCGCCAACTACGAAAAGACCGTTCCCAAAGGGTTCAGCACGCACTAGACCTTGCAGCGCCAATGACGTAACTGGCTGCAACATGCAGGGCACCCGACCGCCACCGTTGTCTGCCACTTGGCCGTGGCCACTCCAGTCAACACCACACATCCACGTTTTGATGTTACACTGTGGAGGGAGAGGCTGGCCGCACCTGTGCGGCGCACCTGCAGCAGCTGGTCATGGTAGCGACTCCTCCCGAATGCCCAAGCCCCTGAGCTGCATGCCCCGAGCCCCTGACTCCACACCTGCAGCAGCTGGTACGTGAACTCTGTGTAACTGATGCCCGACTCCGACTCCATGCGCGTCCTGACTGATTCCTTGGCCATCATGTTGCCGACACGGGCAAACTTGCCGATGTCACGCAGGAACGTAAGCAGGGACATCGGGCCAAACCAATCGAGGTTGTTGACCACGCGCACCTGCCAGGGGACACGTGCAGAGGGGAGGGATGCGTGCAGCGATTGGAGGAACTGCCCTACACATGCTGCACTGCAGTGTGGATGGACTGGCATGTTGGTGATGATGGAGCTGTGCAGTGCCGTGCTGTCGTGAGCAACAACTGGTTGTGGGGGTCTGCAGGGGCCTGTAGGGGCCTGCGCTGCTGCACACCTTGGGCGCGCCTGACACAGAGGCGCTGTTGCGCTGCAGGATGGACTCCAGCGTGCGCCCGATGGCACGGACGTTGCCCTCAATCTGATCCTCCGTTAGCACAGGCCGTTCCGTGCTGCGACCGGATGGGTCGCCGACCCGACCCGTCGCCCCTCCCAGCAGCGCCACCGGCTCATGGCCGCAGCGCTGGAACCACGCCAGCACCACGATGCCCAGCAGGTTACCCAGGTGCAGGCTGTCCGCGGTGGGGTCGAAACCGCAGTAGACGGAGAGCGGGCCCGCAGCGCAGGCACGGCCTAGCTCCTCGCTGGTCACTTCTTGCACCAGGCCCCGGCTGCGCAGCACCGCCACAACATCCTGCGCCGGGTTGATTTGCGCTGCTGATGAGCCTGCATGAGCCACAGGCGATGCCAGGGATGGCGTCGCCGCGACAGTTGCCTGCTGCGCGGCCGCAACAGATGCGGGCACTGAAGCCGCTGCATGGCGTGGCAGCCGGCTGCCGCTGAAGGGGACAGGGCGACATGCGGTTTGCCTGCCCTTGCGCTGGTCCTGCAGCCGCAAGGAAGGCGAGGCTGTGTGCAGCATAGAGGCCATGATGTCGCTGTGCTGCGCACAAACACTCTGAAGTTTGTGCAACAAGCTCAGTGGATGTGGAAAGTTCACACTAAAATCCTATTCTTTTCTTTTGTTCAAATGCATCGAACACGAATATGTTGAAATTCCTGGGATCCTCCTACGTAGCTACGCACCCGAATCGTCCATTGCCCTGTACTCATCACTCATTTGCCCCTTGCTGGCTGCAAGCATCTGTTGCAGCTGTTGCAGTTCCGACACACTAGCGGTCATGTGCCTCAACACATCCAGCTCCCGCTCTTGCTGCTGCCGATGGTGCGGCAGCCGGTGCTCGTCAAGAAACGCTTGTAGCTCCGGTCCATACTTGTCGTCTATGTCCGGCAGGTTCGGCTGAGCATCTGACCACGGCTCCCGTTCCCTGTCAGTGTGTGGGAAGGTGCTGGGATATGGTTCGATGCCTAGCGCTGCACAGGCATGCAGCTCGTGGGTAGAAGCATGCCTGCGGCACTCCTCAGAGCAAAACCCCACATTGCAATGCCTGCAAGTGACATGCGCAGCCCTTGAATTTGGCAGCTCCATCCTGAAGCAGTGGGGGTTGCCGCAGTCAGCGATATCTTCAAAGCTGCGCCGCTGGAATTGCGCCAGCCTGGCCCAGTCGCATGCAGACGCCTCGACCAAGTGTGTTTGCCACCACAGCCTGGCGTGCTCCAGCAGGGCCGCTTGCCCCTCGTCGCCGCCGTCCGCCCCGCTGCTGCCGGCCTCCGCAGCGTCCCTGCCATTGCTCGCCTGCGCCTGCGTCTGCCCCTCAGCACTGCCTGCCAGCGCCAACGGGGCAGCGGCCAGCCAAAGCGCCTCCGCGGTCTCCTTCAGCAGCCTCACCGCCTCCTGTCCGCGCAACGCCAACAAACTTAGCATGTCCCTGCCCGGTCCGCTGCCAGCCTCAGCCTCCCTGCTGCCTGGCGCCGCTGCGTCGGCTGCGGCACGCCGCGCTGTCGCTGCGCTGCCCCGACCTTGCCGAGGACGCACTCGTGCCTGCGACGCCGCCGTGCCCTGCTGCGCCGGCAGGGCGGCCAGGTGTGCACAAGCCAGCAGCAGCTCCTCGCACAGCTCAGCCGCGGGCTGCAGCCGTGCACTCAGGCTACGCTGCCATTCCGGCAAGGATGCACGCGGCTCTTGCCACCGTGCATTGTAGCTGGTGCTGGCGTCGCTGGCACTTGACTCCTGATCCCCTTCGTCATCCTCACTGTCTGCAGCCACCACCGCGATCTTCACCCGCCCAGGCTCTGGCCCCCGCTCCGGCCCAGCTGCGCTGCCTGCCTGCTGAGGCTGCCTGCTGTCGCCTTGCTGCCTGCTGCCTGGACTGTGCGCCTCCGGCTGCGCATCATCAAGCTTAACCACCAACTGCCCCAGCGCCGCCACAGCAGTCACCAGGCAGTTGGCCAGCACGCTGAGCACCTTGGGCTGGAAGCCGGGCTTCACGGCCTGTAGAAGGTCCTTGTGTAAGGCCTGTACTTTTGCCTTGTCGCCCCACTCCGCAAGCACAGGGTGGGACTCCTGGCACTGCCTGAAGGTGACGTCAAGGTACTGCGGGCTGCACAGCAGCTCCAGCACAAACGTGCCGGTCACCAGCTCATACAGCCACCTGCGCATGGAGCAGTGCAGTGCAGTGCAGTGTACAACTTCAGCTGCACCGGATCAGCAGTGCACAAAGTGTGGCGCACCGAAGCAGCAGTACAGAGGGTCAGGTGCACCAAAGTAGCAGCGCACCAGGTCAGGTGTGTGATGCAGCACTTCAGGCATGCAAAGCCCAAGGTGAACATGATGTCCTGCATGTAGGCCTACCCCAGAGCGTCAAACCACCATCCTGTGTCGCTGCCTTGACAGGAGCTTCTTCCCTTTCCCCTTCCCCTTCCTCTGTCACCTTTGCTTGCAAGCCCTTCAAAGCGCCTGAGCATGCCCAGTGTGGCAGGCAAGCTGAAGTGGCCTGATCTGGCGATCCCTTGCCCAAAAGCCCCAGAGCTCACCTGCAGTAAGCCACCACGTAGTCTGTCAGCAGATGGATGTCCTGTTCGTTACCCGCCTGGTGCACGTGCAGCAGCGACGCAACCACCGGGGCAATGCAGGCAGACGCCACGCTCGCGAGCGCGTTCAAGCACAGGGCCGCCTGCTGCAGCAGCTCCACGGACCCCCATGCGGACGCAAGCACCTCGCCTACCACGCTCTGATCTGTGGCCAGCACCTGGACGTCCTCCTTGCTGCGGTCTTTCCTTTCCTGCAGCAAACGCACAGTGGCTGGGGCGCGCCGCTCCAGCAGCCTGTCCGCCTGCAGCAGCGCCTGCTGCACCTGGCTGCAAACACCCGATAGCAGCTGCAGGGTGCCGCCCGTGAAGTGCGCGAGCGGCACCAGCAGCAGCACCTGGTGAAGGTGATGCACTGTGCAGCCCTGCCTGGCGCACCCCTGGTGCAGTGACAGCCAGCCCCAGGCAGTCAGCATCACACCGTTCATGGCCGCGCTCAGCCCGTTGACCAACTGCTGCAGCAGGCGCACGGACGAGTCCCCTTTCTGCTCAAGCAGCTTAGACAGCTTGCCAGCCATCAGGTTGGTGTGGCAGTTCATGAGCTGCTCCTCGGCCTGCACCAGCTCTGACGCGTGCGCCTGCAGGCAGTGGTTGCCAAGCAACACCAGCGCCGGCAGCATGTGCAGTGACAGCAGCAGCACAGCCTCGGGTGCATCCCCCCATGTATCCTGCCAGCTGTCCCCCCCAGCAGATGAGGCCTGACGCCCCTCCTCAGCAAAGGCGTGAGGGTCGCCGTGACCCTGAAGGTCCTGACTTGGGCTCTCAGTCAGCGCAGGGTGCCAGCAGACCAGGCCTGCTGTGGTGACAGCGAGCGCCTGCAGCATCTCGCCTGCGCTCTGAAGCTTGAGCGTGCTGGAACCCGGTCGGTGCACGATGCAGCAGGCAGCCCGTCGCGCCACATCCAACACGGAGGACATGTAGTCTGGCCAGGTGCAGGAGTCGTAGCTGTCCGTCTCGTGCTGCTGCTGCTGCGGCGGCTGCTGGCACAGCCGCTGTTGGTCCATTCGCGCACATGCCTGACCCACCACAGCCACCAAGGGAAGGACAGAGCGGTACGCCTGCACCCTGTGCTCCAGGGTTGTGGTTTTCTTGGGGGCACCGATGCTGTGCTGAGTCAGCGCGTCTCGCAGTATCAGCAGCGAGGCCCAGT
Source organism: Chlamydomonas urium (assembly GCA_039880955.1). Lineage (NCBI taxonomy): Eukaryota > Viridiplantae > Chlorophyta > Chlorophyceae > Chlamydomonadales > Chlamydomonadaceae > Chlamydomonas > Chlamydomonas urium. Next base: position 8,790 of record JAWZTI010000142.1, on the reverse strand, counting down.
CGGTCGTGATCGGCACAAGGTGCTCGCCTGCACACAAGCACAGCGCAGGCAGGCAGACGTCAGGGCTGCGGCTGTTGGCACGCAGATGCTTCTGCGGTCAATGTGCCTACCCGCCCAAGGGTAGGATGTTGCTTCAGTCGGAACAGCCACACGACCTGAGGTGTTAAGCCTGCCTGGCTGAGGGAGCCATGCTGAACCCCTCACCCCTGAACAGCAGAGGCAGGCAACTCACGATAGAGGAACATGAGCAGATCTGCAGCGTAGCCATGGCCCAGCGACAGGTCCCCTACGTCGCCTGACTGGTTTGTGAGAGCGCCCAGGTTGTTGCGGTGTCTCAGCCGCAGCATTGACCAGGCAACCTCGTGCAGCTCGATCAGCAGCACCTCAGACTGGGCGACAGTCCAGGGGCTGACGCCTTCAGGCTTCTCATGCTGCTGCTGCTGCTGCTGCTGACTGTCGCCCTGCCGCTTGTGGGATGTTGGCCAGGGATGCTGCTGGCACATGGACAGCAGGCATTGCATGTCCACTCGCAAGAAAGAAATGTGGATCGAGGCGCACGCAGAATCTGCATCTGGATAGCACTGCCAGCAAAGCTGGTGCATCAGCAGCAGCTGCGTTGCCCTCGACAACGCATGCATGAAGCGCCCATGTAGCCCCCAGTTGGGAGGCTGCTGCTGCTGCTGCTGCTGCTTGGCATGGATGGTGTGCAGACGTAAGCCTGAGACCAGAGAGTCGATGATACTGTCAATGCCGCTGGTCAGAGCCACCACCCATGGATCGTGTGGCAACCATAGTCCATTGATCATGGCTGGCCTTGCGCCCGGCCCAAGCCTGCCCACTCTCTTCTCGTACTCTTCATGACGTGCCGGTGGCGGCTGAAGAAAGTTCTCAAGCTTGTCGCACACCAGGCTGAGAGTTTCAGCTATGGACAACGCATGAAGGGCAGTGAAGCTCTGACTTTTCCTCGCCATGGCTTGTGACACACGATTGTAAACCTGCATACCCAATCCACGGGCATTGGAGGGCAGCGAATGCTGCTGTGCCTGAGAGCCGAGAATGCAGCGCAGCATAGGCAGTGGATGCAAGCATGCAGTCTGCCAACCACTGCCTTTGGCACCTGCTTTGCAGTCTATACGTGAGCGGAACATGCTGCGGCAAGTTGCTGCACTCACCAGCAGTATGCGTCTAAACTCAGCCTGATCTTGGTGGTTTAACAACACAGCTGCAATGGCTGACACAAGCTTGCCAACAGCACCTCGCTGCAGCAATATTTCCAAGCACAAGCGGGCTGCCTTCCTGACATCTTGGTCAAGTCCCTCAATGCCAAATTCGTCCTCCTCTAACTCAACAGACCTCAGAATGTCCAGCCAGGTTGCGCTGGCATCCAAGCACTCAAAAACTGGTTTCTGAACAGCTGAAAGCTGCATCGGCTGACTGGACCGCAAGGCATCAAGCAGCCAGTCCCAGACTCTGTCCATGATGTTTGCTGCTCTGGAAGTGAAGAGGCGACACAGGTCTTCGCCCTTGCACTCCGTGATGGCCTTGTCCGTGGCTTCATGACATGACAGGACGGCATGGCATGAGTGCTGATGTGCCATGAGAGCAAGGTGCAGCCGTCTGTTGCACAACACCCCCTCACCATCTCGCAAAGATGCCAGCACAGGCCCTATTTCCGCGCAGCGTGAGATCTGCTCGCTCGCAGCAATGCGTTTGCAGGCGTCAAGAGGAGCTTGAAGTGCCTGCAGCGCTTCCAGTGCTCTTGAAATGCTGCTCATTCGTGCACGCTCAGCTGAACTAGCTAAACGGGAAATTGTGAACTTGTCGGTCGCACAAGTGTGAGGCATTTGATTGCTTGCAAAGCCTGATTCTGCCGGTGCCGCTTTAGGAAGGTAAGATGCAACTATAATACTTCCCTACTCATATTGGGGAGAGATTTACAGCTTCACAACACGCACGTAACATTAGGGCCGCCCCTGCCAGGGTTGACCATTCTCCTGCTCTGCCAGGTTACAGAGGCATGATGCTTTCACTGGAATAGTACAGGGAGTAAAATGCTTTGCAATAAGTAACTTGTTTCGATGCGTGCACAAAAACTTGGGCAATCTGCCCTCGTCAAGAATGATAGTCCCTTGCACCTGATCTGCCTCCGCAGAAGCCGGGCACGGACAGGGTGCAGGGCCGAAGAATCCGTGTGTGCGCCTCCTGCAGGAATCATAGTGGCCAGGCTTTGATAAAAATGGAGCAACGCTGAAAGGGTACAGGTTCTGTTCCATCCTCACGTCTCTCTCCATCTCTGGATAGCATTCAATCCGGCAGCAGCTTGCGAGTCAGCGCACGAACGCAGGGCTGCCGCCGGTTGCCAAGCGTTGTGCTGCCATCAGCGAGGCGCAGTGGGTTGCTGCATCGTAGGAGCTCATGCCCTCCAGTTGTATGGTGTCCGCTGCGAGGGGCGAGAGGTGTAGGTACATTCTCAGTGAGCTTGACAGTGCGTGGCAGCAGACCAGTCACTTGTGCCCATGCGGCGCTGTATGGACTGCACAATGGCCTTTAAAAAAGGGCTTACATACTTAAGATGCTGCCTCTCCCACGGCACCAAGCACAGGATGCACCCGCTGTGTCCCACCCTGCTCACCAGGAATCCTGCCCGCTTCATAGGGCGCTTTGCAACGAAACGTAACCTGCAGACACAAGGCAGCGCAGCACACAACGAAACGGTCAGCATGTCTGTGTGGTGCTGAACAGTACCCAAGTACAGCCCCTGGTTTACAAGTTGCAGCAGCAAATAACGTCACTGGGTCTGAAATGCACACGACACATGCTGATGACCGCGGATGAGACGCTCACCTCGAATTCTGTCCCATCAGGAATGGCGAACAACGTCCGGATGCGCTGCTGGAACTCACGCATGCCGTCTGGGCCAGGCTTCACAGCAATTCTGTGAACCGCATCGCCAAGCGTGACAACCATGACCTGCAAACAGGTTGCAGCCAAACATAGTATGAGCAAAGGGCGAAGACCCGCTTTCCCTAGAAGCTCACTCCCTTCACCCCCGTGTACGACTCATGACGTCAGGTCGCCCTCAGAGCTTCCTTACCGGCTGCACGGGCTGCATGTTGCCGGGTGTTAGAGCAATCTTCCAGTCCTTCAGCTCCAGGTTGCAAAACCGGCAATAGCGCTCCTCACTGCGTTGGCACATGTGACAGGGCGTGTTAGACCAACATCTACTCTCCCTGTCAGCATGTGCTGGCACGTTCTGTTCACTACATGTAAGCTGGCCATGCACAGAATTCGTTGCTGCTGAGCGTATGGCCTCGCGCCCGCCAAGCCCCGCCCAGTCGCAAGCTTGCCATGCCTCAGCTATCGAGTCTTGTGCTAAGCACCACGTGCTGCTCTACAGCGCTTCGGTCGCCAATAGACTCACTGCCTGCCTGCTTGCTGAAGCTGCCACCTTGCTAGGCATGTTTCGTGAACGTATCGCGGGCAAGCGCAGGGCTTTGACAAGTCACCCGCGCTGTCTAAGCAGATGAAGCACATGCGCTCGCTGTCCTCCACGTCATGCTGCTGCAGGTGCTGCTGCGGGTGTTGCTGCATGTGCTGCTGCTGCGTCTCCGCCGCAGAGCTGAAAGACGCGCCCATGTAGTTTGCGTCGCAGGCAATAGACGTGGCGTCCACTGGGTGGCACATTCGACTCTCGCTGCTGCTACTTGCAACGTAAAGGACGCTTGCGCCACACTACGTCGTCAGGAGCGGCGGGCGTGGTGCAGGAGTGCAGGCGCTACTACTGAGAGAATGGTTGCGAGTGGAGCTGGATGAGGGCTATATGCAGGGGAGACGGCACAAATGACAGGCGAAGGCAGAAAACCGCGCCGCCCCCCACTGAGTGGAGATTGTACATGGCGGGCGCGGGGCGGGGTGGCGGCGCACTAGGCATGTGCGTCATGTTGGCTGGCGCTGATGTGCGCATGAAGCTAGTGGCGATGAAGGCCAACATACCTGCCCGGCAATCTGTGCGCGGTAACAGGGGTGGGGATATCTTCCATGGACATGGACAGCAACAGTGCTGCAGGTGATCGCGAAATGTTGCGATGAGAAGTAAAGCTGCAACAGAAAAAGTCGTGACGCAAGAACATCCTGCGTGCTACAAACAAGGTTGCACAAGAAAAGTCAAAACAATTGCATACGTTATCAGGGTGTTAGTCCACGGCGTACATGTCACTTGCATCGTCATGGCTTGGCTGTGGCTCCTCGTGATGGATGTCACGAAACAGGGAGCAGCGCATTTGGTGCCCCTGCACACGCGTGACCTGGCGCAGACACTCCTTGCAGCAGAATGATGCACCGCAGCCTCCAGGGCAGGCAACTGCTGTGCCTGCGTCCGAGGTGCCACAGTCCCGTAGGGCACTGCTGGAGCTTGCTGCTGCGTTCGGGTCCGAGGTGGAGATGCCAGCCAGCCCGTCACACGATGGATTGCAGCATAATCCGTCACCCATACACCTGCATAGCGCAGCCAGGAAGGACAGATCGGCAGCCGGCAACAACAGCTCAGAATCCCCAGTCACAAATCTGACCTACTAACTGCATCCAGGAACAGATCACAAGCGGGCATGCCATTGGTAAGCTGCCATCTTGTAACAAAATACAAGGCACCTTCCCTCTCCCCCCTCAACTACCAACAGAGGGAGGGTCCTTGCTCGCAAGCCCCTGCCAGGGCATGCGCACCTTATAGCTGCGGCAGGCGAGTGCTTCAGCAGCAGGCTCCAGTCTTCAGCCATGGCGCACAGCCGCAAAGGTAGAGACAGGCTGAGTGGTGTCTGCTCCGCGCTGACGGCTCCGTCTTCAACCTGCGAAGGCGCAACCGACATGTTCTCCACCAACGCGTCATCGTCCTCACAGGAAGCTGGCGAGCAGCTGCGCTCTGGCTGGACGTAAGGTGGGCAGGGTAGCAGGTCGATGCTGGCAACCGCAGCAGAGTGCAGCGCCCTCGCGGCCTTTATGACACACCCCTGTGTCTCCCAGGCCAGCTCCGAGGTGCGCGCTTGCGCCCGGCTGATCTCTTCGCGCTCCTCGCCGCTCTCAAACAGCCCCTGCCGCATGCGCCGCCGCTTCTGCTCGTCCCCCTCTGCCGCCGCCGCCGCCTGGCGCCCCTTGGCCAGATGGCTCCGCAACAGCGCCCTGTCCTGCGCCTCAGCCTCTTCCCTTGGCTGCTCCTCCTCTGACCGCCAGCTGGCCTGCAGGCAGTCATGGTACACGTCTAGCAGCCCCTGCAGCTGCGCAACCGCCACACAGCCAACCTCTGCCTGGCCCGCGAAGTCCTGCAGCGCCCGCTGCACCTTCCCACAGGCCCTGCACTCCCCGCAGGCCTGAGCAGCGCCACCGCTGCTGCTGCGTCCGCCGTCGCTCCCGCCGCCATCAGTGTGGCACCTGCCTTGTGCGACAGCGTATTGCGTGGCACTGGTCCGCTCAGCAGCCCCGTTGCAGGGCACTCCTGCGCGGCAGCCGCCGCACGCAGGACAGGGACCCGCCAAGTACCTTGCTAGTGCAAGGCCAAGGGCCTGAGCACTGTGATTCAGGCAGTGCATGGCCTCGGCCAGCAGCTTGGTGACATAAGGCAGCATTGCGCTGCTGCTGGCCTGGCCCTGCTGCTGCTGGCTAGCTGTCGGCGCCTCCTTGCTGGCTGCGCCTGGCATGTCAAAGCTCAGCAGCGCCTCCACCACGCTGTTCTGTCCAAGCAGATTGTCCACCCACACGCTGCACAGAGCAGCAACGCCGGCAGCGGCGTCTGCACCAATGGCAGCCCCCTGACCGCTGGACCCTGCTGCTGCCGCAGCAGCTGCTCCAGAGCCGCTGGTGCTGCTCCCTCTACTGTCACTGCCCCGCTGCTGCTGGCGCAAAAGTACCGCTTGCGACGCAGCCAAGCACAGGCGCAGCACACGGTCGCTGCATCGGAGAGCTTCGACCGAGCTCGCCGCTGCAAGCATGCGTAGAAAGTCCATCCGTGCTTTGTTTTCGCTCGGCAGTGCTGCTTCAGCGGTAAGGAAGCGCCGCAGGCTTTTTGCGGCGTGGCGCAGGAACCGCGGCGCCTGACACGTGGACAGCAGGAGCAGCAGCTGCAGCGCCCCGCAGAAGCCGCCCTTACTGCCACCCTGCTGCTGCTGCCCCTGCTGCTGCTGGCTGAGAGGCCCAGGGTGCAGCACCTCGTCTAAAATCCCGCCGCTTGTTGCTGGCAACCCCAGCATCTGCACCCATACGCTGTCGGTCACGATTGAGATGCTGCCAAGGCCAAACACTGTTGCATCCTGCAGAGCAAGCCAGTTGAGCAGTTGGGCAACCAGCACACTTCAACAGGTTTCAACAGAGACTGGTGGCTTGCGGTGCTGGCTGCTGTCAGAAACCACTTCCTGTTGCCGCCTCCCCTGATCGGTGCCGCCTGAGCAGTACACGTCTGAGCAGCGGCGGACTGAAGTGTCTGTGCAGCTGGGAACAGCGGCGTCCCTAGAAGCCTTCGCCTCTTAACACCATCAACGTGCCTCAGTAACCCTCTTATCTAACAGTCCCAACAGCACACCCCAGGAGCCTTTCCATCTCAGTCCCAACAGCGCACCTCAGTAGCCTTCCTATCTGCATCCCAACAGCACACCCCAGTACCCTTCCCATCTCGATCCCAACAGCGCCAACCAGTAGCTTTCCTACCTTCATCGCAACAGCGCCCACCACTAGCCTGCCTACCTTCATCCCAACAGCGCCAACC